>JAMKCH010013848.1:0-31657 GCA_023653785.1 Ophioderma brevispina | reverse complement strand
GCGGCGGAACCCTTTACTGGAGTTAAATAGATGTAAACGGGATTTCCACTTCACATACCCCTGATGTGTAGGTGTACAGGAGTCCCTTTAATTAAAAGTGTACTGTACGCAACAGCTGAGCAGTGAGGGTTTGCAACATCGTTCGTCGAGAGGTACGAGGAGGTACATAAACAGCGGAAGCGGCAAC
Source organism: Ophioderma brevispina (assembly GCA_023653785.1). Taxonomy (NCBI): domain Eukaryota; kingdom Metazoa; phylum Echinodermata; class Ophiuroidea; order Amphilepidida; family Ophiodermatidae; genus Ophioderma; species Ophioderma brevispina. Next base: position 31,470 of record JAMKCH010013848.1, on the reverse strand, counting down.
CTTTCATCTTATGGGGGATTCCCCGGCCATGGTCCTTTTTCAAAATTCTTTTTTTTTTTTTGTACTTTAGGGGGAGCGCGATGGTCGTCGCGGTCAGTCGGTACGAACTTCGGGGTGCGGCTGGCGAAAGTTTGAGATCAACCGTTCAGACGGAACTTGGGCACGACGAAACCAGATAGGGAAATGTAGATGACGGCTTTAATTAACCTGGACGAGACTTGTGAGATTTTAAGGGGTGAAGTGGACTCTAACGTTTACGATGGGGAATATGGATGATGCAGTCCCGCAGCGCAAGGGACTGGACAATTACGATATGACATGATTTGAGCGAGTTTCAATGAACCTGTTGGGGGGTGAATGAGCTTTTGCAGCAGTTTTCGTGCGTGATGTGATATTTCGGACACTTCATGGACTCAAAAGTTTCACGTAAAATTCAGTGCAAGATTTGTTTTTACGATATCTCAAATACTGCCAAATTGAGATGGTGTGTGTTGGATCAGAGCTGTTTACAACGACAGGCCCTGCGACAAGAGACTTACGCAACGTGGACTACTACTAATCGCTGTAATGTGCACAAGTAGGATTTTATCTGAAATCGCGATAGCTGGCCAGCTCGGGAATTTAATTTGGTTGGAAATTCGAGCTCATTATGTTTGGTGTATGTGGTAGTTTAGGGAGGGTTCATTATTTACGCCAGGGTGGGGGGATGGAGGAAATCAGGGGGGGACACGAAATTTTTTTAAACATGAGGGGGGGACACGAAATTTTTGTGACAGAGACGGGGGGGGGGACACGAAATTTTTGTTAAAGCCATCATAAAACAAATGTGAAACTCTCGTTTTTATGAACCTAAGTACCACTTTGTTTTTCACCATTGGATAAGACCGATCTCATATAAAAAATTCACCCCTTCTTACAGGTTATGGGTCAGCGGCTCGCCGATGCGCGCATCGGACTATGACAAGGCCGCTCCCTTTGTAGGTAAATCTTTCTTTAACTCAGGTGTTAATTTCAAAATCTAATATAATCTGGATGTTGTAGATCCGTATAGTTTATGCCTTGTCTACAAAATATCACATAATGTTTTCACATACAAGAGACAAAAAGACAAACCCATGATGTAAAACATGAATATAAAATCTTTTTTTTAAGTACCGCTACATGTTAATGCAGTTCAAAAGACCTGAAATACCCACTGTTGTTACACTAAATGTAGCTTTTCATATGAAATGCATCATGTATGACAGAAACTCATGCATAATCATAAATTGTGTGATTTTTTTAATAATAAGATGCCCATTGCCCAATTGAATGGCGGTATTATACTTTACCAGTATAAATGAATGGTAAACATAACACTAATTTGTATTACATAGCACAACTGGGAATTTTATTTAAAGTAAAAATAAGTGAACGTGTCGTGCGAGCAAGCTCGTGCGCAGTGTGCCCATCTCTCTTTCATTAGCGTTTGGGCCAGAAGAATCCATATTATTTTTTGCGGTGGGGGGTTCGCCAACTCCTCCCACACATAGCGAGTATGTTACTTCCCAGCATGAATAATGCTGGTACTCCAGGAGTAATTGAGGTTAAAGCGTTACTAGGGCAGAACACGTTGGCTGCAGTGGGACTCGAACCATGACCTTTATCAATACTTTTAGGCCCTTGTATTGTATCCAGGCTGGGATCCATGCTCGCCCATAGGCCAGATCAAATTAAAATTCAGAGCCATTAATAAATAAAAGTTGATATGAAAAGGTGGCATTTATGATGACCAGAATTATAAAATAAAGATTTTGGGCTTGTGCTATAACAATATAGGCAAAAATGTAAAAAGTATTCCATCGGCGAATCAATCCTAGATTTGCAGATTTACAAATACTACACCCAAAATTCAGGACTGATAATAAAAATTGTGTATTATGATCATCATCATACTAGCCCTCTAAATTAGGCCATCCCACACTTATCCCAACTGCGTGTTGTATTGATTTTATTACTTGAGAAAGGAATGCCACAATATTCCTTGAACCAACAAACCACCAATATGTTAAACGCGACTCACAACGTCAAAGCACTGATCCAGTGACAGTGCTCCCAACAGGTACTCATGTCACTGAAACTAGATCGTTTTGGCCTAAGTAAAGAAATAGTAAAGTTCATAAATAGTTCATCTGCTCAAATAATGAGATAACTGAGAGCTTTCTGAAGGCACTCAAATATACAACACAAGGCCCCACCCAAAAGTGGACCCTGTACCCACCCTTATCATCGCGTAGTGCTATGGGGCAAAATTTAACATCTTACCATCTTACTACAACTTTTCCAATTGAATTGGTTGTATGTCTTCATTACTTGAGAAAGGGCATGTCACAATATTCTAGCCCTCGACCAACAATCACCTATATGTTACGTGATTCACATTATGTCAAAGAACACTGGTACAAGTGGCAGTGCTCTGACAGTGCTCGGACAGTGCTCAGTCACTAAAAGAGATCGTTTTGGCCTAAGTAATGTAAAAAAAATAATTCATCTCCTTCAAAATAATGAGATACCTGAGAGCTCTCTGGAAGGCACTCAAACATGCTAAAACCCAAGAGTTCCAGTAGCTCATCCCCCGCTACCCCCGCCAGGACCCAAAAGCGGGACCCTGTACCCCACACATTATTGCTCGCGCTATTCGCTCAGGCACCACCTTATAAACATCTTGTCCTGGGCACCACATCCACTACCTATAGCACCGGACAAAACATCATAACCATTATTTGTGAACCAACCTCGCGAACAGTGCGAGTGTTGTAGGATCATTTTGACTAAAATGCAGATAGGATAGGACCCTCTAACACTCGTACTCGAACGGCCCACATATCATTGATGTCGACATTTCTTGACTTACAGAATCTAATAAAAGAGTCATCAAAGAATATTTATTGTTGATATGTCTGTTAAAATGAGGTTGTTAATTTCTCGCCAAAAAGCTCTGCTGTATTCAGGGTAGCAAATAATAACATTTAACCCTGCCATGTGATCGTGTAGAGATGTACTTCCAAATAAAAATCATTCTCCTTCATGCACTTAAGGAAGCTAAGGAAGCACTCCAACTCTCGCTGCCTTAAAGATGAAGTCTGGGATATTGACCAATTTATGAATGTATAATTGAAATATTCGAGGGGGGACATGAAATTTTTTTCTACTCGTCAGGGGGGGACATGAACTTGGAGCAGCTTAGAAAGGGGGGACCTGAAAAACAGCGTTAAAAAAGACGGAATTCCTCCACAACCCCCCCTGGCGTAAATAATGAACACCCCTAAATGTGCCTAATGTTGTATCTCTGTAGTCCCGTTTAGTGATTGTTTGGTGTTTGTGGCATGCTTATGCTTAAGAGATGTAATATGATATTGGGAAGTGAATCGTAGTGTCATTGACACTAATATCCCTGGGTGGAGTCCTGTAGGATTCATTGTTTTCGCAAGAACGTATTTATCCAACATCACTTTTCATACCCCCCAACACTCTGCATTGTGGGGTCAAAAATTTGAGCAGAGGCTGTAAGATCAAACCTTTTTAAAGCGAGATCGGATTGATGCTCCCTGGACTATTGGGATTTATCACTAGTCCTCTGTTTAGTAATTTAAGGCGGGGTATGGGGTCTGAAGCGGTGAACTTTACAAGATTTTTCTTAGTTTTCCTTATAGGGTATATACATGTATACATATATTGTACCCATGTCAAAATTTTTGAAATCCAGTGGATTTTTGCTCTGGGTTACCATGGTAACCATGTAAGGTCTCTGATTGGCCAAACACTAGAACGGATGTAACTAATAACTCTACGTGCCTACTGGAAACGACTCTTGGGTGACATGTGCATGAGGTAAATACGCAGTGAACCAAGAAGCCGAATTTTTTAAGTAGCCGTTGCATGCCAACCGGCAAATCTGACCAAATCGCATAATTTCCATGGCGTAATTTTGAAATGGAACAACAATTTTGAAATCGGCTTCATGTCACTACCCTATATTTGCTAAATTGTGTGCCAAATTTCATGTTCATGAGCATTTAGCGTTTCTCTTTATGTTTGTTTCCGTTTTGTATGTTTGCGTATTTAAGAAACGATTATAGACCTCGAAACAACTTAGACAACATGGGGGGTCGCTTTTGAAATATGAATTGTTTTTCAACATTTCATTTATACTGGAGTATCATAATTATTAATGAAAGAATCATCGAAATAGAGTAATATAGAGATCCATAAATTAATACTTCCTGTAATTAATTAGGAATAATAATAATAATTTTATTAAATAATCGCAGGGGTGAGAAAACAATAAAATACATAAAAAAATCACTTACCAGTGACATGTACATTCTTTAAATTTATGGACAAGATACAATATGGGTATTTTTTTACTTCGACTTAGCCAAACTAAATGCTTTAAAATAGTCTAAAATACTCCCTTTAAAATATCTTAATATCACCCCTTTAAATTTGTACACGATAAAATCATAGTAGAGGATGCATTTTTGGCAAATTGTTGCGTACACTGCTTATTTGATCAGCATATCGCGGACGAATGTCCGATTGTATCGAATAAAAAGCCTTTTTGTAGAGTACAATCTACAACAATTTAGCCATTCATTTCTTCATGTTCTTTAATTAGAACAGTTTTTAATTAATTTTCGACCCCATAAACCTCCCCTTAAATCACAAGCCCCCTTAGCCTAATTGGATCCCTTTCTACTTATCCGCGAAAAGACTCATAATTAAATTTAGTTAATTATCGCTCCATACTAGTATTCCTATGGAGTTATAGCATTTTTAGAGCCATAGTCTAGAGCAAATGCAAAGTTGCATCCAGTATTATGGTAGCCGTGTATAGGCTACGACGTGTACCCACCAGTATCAATCGGTCCCCCCCAAATTGCCTCACTACATTCGTTTACTTCTACGCACAGTTAATTGCAGGCAAAACGTGCAACCTATATCATACAAATTGGCAATGCTTGATATTTTTTTCGATATTGGCCAGAAAATACTCAAAGGCATACATGTAAAACTCATATCCATTTAGAAACCCGTGCATGCAACCGAGTGAATGTTTTGGGTAGAAGCAAAAGTTGACGCTGCGCAACTTCCGGTATCTTCTTCAACCTGCTCGCTATCGCGTGGAGATTGGCTATCCAGGGTCGGCGGATCAGTGATGAGAACACCCTTGACCCGAACACTTATGCAATTTGTGCAGGCCGGTCTTGATGCTTGGTTCGTTTTTTGTGAGTTGCTATATTGGAGGAGGCTTGGCCGCCATCCCCTGTCTGAGCCCATAGACAATTATATAGCGCCACCAGAAGCGTTTACGAATATTTACCGGTTTCAAATCAAGCATTATATAAGTCATTGATAGGCTATCGGATCAAAAAAATTAGTACATTGTAAATCGTATTCATATAGTGGTCAAATCACGATGTGTTATTGTTTATATTTCGACAGTGCGTACCAATCTATTTTATTTAAACATCTCAATAGTTATAGCTCCCCGTTCTCAACATTGGAAAATCGCATGTGTCTCTCTCGAACCCATCTCTTTACTGGGCGCGAGCATCAGCAGGCAATTGAAAAAAATATGTATCGGTAAAGCCTTTTATATATCAGTCAAAAGTTAGGTTTTTTTCATTGATAAATTTATCTTCTCAAAACAAAGTTTTCATGAGAAAAACATGGGTCACATAGTTTTAGCTGAAAAAAAAGGGTTGCGGATCGAAAACACAGTTTAATCGGCGATTACATAAAGATTTGCGAATTATTGTCATCTAGCTTGCATAGATGCCGGACGAAGAAGAGTGAGTCGCAGCTAAGCAATCTTTGATGCTGGAATTCATATAACCAGGGTGCTAACAGAAATTTGTATGTAACCCCATCTGCAATCGATGATAAATATGTTTGACAGGGACCCTGAAACTGATTCTTCGGTGGGCCAAATGATGCCTTAAGGATAGGGGGCCAAGACAAATTTGGACCTGGGTCAAATTTTTTTAATTAGAACCTCTGTTGAAAGTATACATGTTTTTGTCAACCACAAGGATCAGGAACGGTATAGTTTTGTAAGGTTTAAGAGTTATGCTAACAAACGCCAAAATCACTAAAAGGTCAATTTCAGTTTCCAGGGGCAATTTTAAAGAAATTGCTTCCGATTTAGAAAAAATGTCAAATTGTTGATGGAGTTCATAGAATCAAAATAAGGAATGTTTTCCTGTCTAAAATGCTTACATTACCAAATGTCCTAGCAGGGCACAAGTCAAAGTCATTGCATTCAATGGGGCTTGGCCTGTTTCCCTACTTTCTTAAGCATTTGAGACCTAAACCTTATTTTGATCCTACGAGCTAAATTTCAGTTGTACATATGTAAGACCACTATTTTCGGTAAATGTGTACAATAATTGTTTTAATGTTTCAGACCCATACCCCCCCTTAAAAAGCACAAGGAGTCCCTTAGGCCGAATTTGTGATCCATTCTACATGTATCCAGCAAAAGACTGCATGAATTAAAATTAATTAATTAGCGCTCATACTAGATTCCCATGGAGGTAAAGCATTTTAGAGACATAGTCTATAGGCAATGCAAGTGCATACACTGTGATTATGTAACAGTGTATAGACTACGACGTGTACCCACCAGATCATCGGTCGCAAAATTGCCTAGAATAACACGTTTAATTATAATCACAGTTTAATTTCAGGCAAACGTGCAACATATCTCATACAAATGCAAATGCTTGATATTTTTTCCAGATATTGGGCAGGAAAATACTTCATTAGGCATACATGTATACTCATCCATTAGAAACCCGTGCAACCGAGGAATGTTTTGGGTAGAGCAAAAGTGAAGCGACGCAACTTTCCGGTATCTTCACCGGCTCGCTATGACGTGGAGATTGGCTATCCAGTGTGTAGAGTTCAGTGATGAGAACACCCTTGACCGAACACATTAAATCAAATTGGTGCAGGCCTGGTATGAGCTTGGTTCGTTTTTGTGAGGTTGCCTATATTGAAAGAGTCTTGCCGCCATCGTCTGAGCCCATAGACCATTTAAATAGCGCCACCAGAAGCGTTTAGGAATATTGAGCCTTGTCAAATCAAACATTATATTAAGTCATTGATATGCTATCGTTATCAAAAAATTAGTAACATGAAATCTTATTCATAAGTATTGGTCAATTCAGCGATTGTTATTGTTTATATTTCGAGCAGTATGCGACAAAGGTATGTATCTGAAAACATCTCAAATATGTGATATCTCAGCCTCGTTCGCAACACTGGAAACAAGGTGTATCTCGAACCCATCTCTTACTGGGCGCGAGCATATCAGCAGGGAATTGAAAAAAAATTTATCGGTTAAAAACGTTTATCAGTCAATAATATTGTTTTTCAATTTGATAAATGTATTTCTCAAAAACAAAGTTGATCATGCGAAAAACAGGGAAATAGTTTAGCTGAAACAAGGGTTGTATCGGATCGGAAACACAGTTTATCGGCGATTAACATAGTTTTTCGATATTTGCATTCTAGCTTGCCATGGATGCCCCCCCAGGACAGGAAGAAGAGTGAGCGCACTAACAAAGTCTTTGATGCTGGAATTCATATAACCAGGTGCTAACAGAAATGTAAACCAATCTCAAAGCGATGATTAAATATGGTGACAGGGACCCCTGAAACCTAATTCTTAAGTGCCACAAAATGGTGCCTTAAGGAAGGGGGCCAAGACAAAAATTGTACAGGGTGTCACAATTTTTAAAGTGATACACTCATGTTGAAAAGTATACCATGTTATTTGTCAAACACAAGGATTCAGGAAAGGTATAGTTTGGAAGGTTTAAGAGTTATAGGCTAAAAACAGCAAAAATCAATAAAAAAGGGTCAATTTCAGTTGTACAGGGGCAAATTTTAAAGTTGCTCGGCATTTAGATAAAAATGGTGCACATGTTGATGGGTTCATAGGATTAAAATTAAGGAATGGTTGTCTGTCTAAAATGCTTATTACCAATGTAGGGGGCACAACAGGTCAACGTCCATTGCATCAATGGGGCTGCCTTGTTTCCCCTACTTTCTTAAGCATTTGAGACACTAAAATTATTTGATCCTACGAGCTAAATTTCATGTGTACAATTGTGTTTAAAAGACCACCTATTTTATCGTAAAATGTTTACAATACTGTTTAATGGTTCTTACATATGATTTATCTTGTCTTGTAGTTGAATTTTTTTCTTGATACAGGAGGAGTAATGAACAGTGTCATCAGTGATGATGTGTAACCGTAATTATAATTTGGAAAGTGTGATCTTGTATTGTATCAATTGGGTTATTCTTATGTTATACATGGACGGGTGATGAGCTGGTTCATCAGTGTATGATGTGTCCTATTACAATTGTTGTCATTCAATTGAATGTTGTGACTATAATTACTATGCGTGTTGGTTTTTTAAAGTTAGATGTTTTTAATCTTAATGACACGATATAACACAATTGTGTTTGGTTGTCGTTAAACTTAATAATCACAAAACTCACTCACTCATTGCACTACATCAGCATAAGTATAGGTATCTAGGTTGGTCATTAAGGGGCGTTTGGCTTGTCCCCCAATTGAGGTTTATGAAGGACGAAAGGCTCTCTCAAATGGATCACTTACAAGCCCATAAAAAAGAGTAGTATGCAACATCTTCATGTTTCTTCGTTAAGTCATAAATGGTCATTGAAATGGAGGATGCTCTATTTCCAAAGAACACGCCCCTGAAGTTTCTACACTTTTCTCAGTTTTTCTTGATACACGTGTATTTTGGGGATAAAAAAAACCTTGATGGGGAAATATAACTATGATGATTATAGGCCTCCTTCTCCTTATCCGGCGATGTCCTTGGGGGTTATTTATTCGCGAGCCCGGCCAACTTGGCAAGTAATCTATTTCTATTTTGGTGCAGTAAAAATGACCTTTCTATTGCCCAGAAATATATTTGTTTTTTAGAAACGTTATCACAAGGATGTTTACAACAATGAATCAGGAACGTTTTTGAGTGTCTCGGATGCTTAGGTACCAAATGAGGGGAAACATTTGGTCAAGCCCATTGAATGCAGGGACGTTGACCTTCTGGGCCTCCTACATCGGAAACTAAGCATTGGGGAAAACAGTCAAAATTATTCCTTTATTTACTTATTTAGCCGACACCAAACAAATTACACCATTTTATCCAAATTGAGGGAACTTTAAAATTTGTACCCTGTACAACTCAAAAAATTAACCCTTTTTATTGATTTTGCAGATTTTAGCCTATAACCTCAAATCTTTAGGCTGTAGTAAGTACAAACTATAACCTTGCTGAATCCTCATGTTAGACACATAAGTGGTATATATACTTTCAACAATGATTGGATAGATTACATATTTGACCACGGTACAATCTGTGTCTTGGCCCCTCCTCTCCTTAAAAGGTCATGGACATGCTTTAACATACTTATAAAACCACCAAAAAATTGGTTCCTTCATAGTTTGTATTGGTATCAATGTAAAATCGGCATGAAGCCAGTAATTGAGAAACCGTCTATTTGAAAAAATTGGACATAAAATCATGTGTTGGAAAGCTTTCAAAGGGAAATTCCCAAAATGGAAAGTTGATTATCGCGCTGGCAAGCGTGACCCTGAAGTGACGTCCGAGTAACACATACGCGATTACGCGTCATGATCGTCATCGTGGAAACGGACGTGCGAGTGGCCCAGTTTTCTTGTTTCGTACACAGTGACTTCTCGTGATATGCGTCGAACGTGTTGTATCTATGGCATAATTTTTCTCACATTTGGTGCCTTAAATTACGATAATATGCGCTGGAATTGGCGACGGGTGCACCAGCGGGCGACCGTACAGACAAGGGAGAATCAGAACAGATAGCTTATTCAAGTTCCCAGACAAAGAAACCGACAGGAGAGATATCTGAGGAGTGTGTGGTGCGGTTTAGCCCACGTGAATGAGCTTTTTTACAACCTTGTTACTCTGACGTCATTAAAAGGGTCACATCCAAACCCAGCATCTGATACGCGTTCGCGAAACAGGAGAAGGCCCTGTCAGGGGGATATTTACCTTGAAATTTCACACTTTCCCGATGTTCACTTTTAGAAATATGTGTTGCGATTGATCAGGATACTGTTGAGGGACGAAAATGTAAGAAATTAAGAACTGTCTACTCAGCCGTGCCATGGACCTTTAAGGCACCATTGCAGCACTTAAGGGTAGTGTCAACCCTGTGCTTTTGTTTTTACACGAATTTCTTGATTTTTGCCCATTTTTAAACATCAAACTGTGTACTATATATGTCCAACAAAGGGTTATCCACTGCCAGACAATCCTGAGCTGTATTTTTTGCCGATTTAAAACAGCTATTGACCACATTTAAAGTGACAAAAAACGCTTGGTCTAAACGGCGGGAATTTAAGCACATTTCACGCCGTCAGGCGCACCATCGCGTCGCGCCGTGAATTTTTCTGCGTAATGAAGCGTTCGCGTGTTAATGTACTTTTGCGCGACGCATTTGAAAAACGAAAAATAATTTGAAAAGTAAACAAAGCGCTAATTTAGACCAGATGAAATTTCAAGTTCTTCTAATGTCTGGAGTTAGAGAAAACATATGTTTGATTCAATAGTGAATAAAGATGTATTTTCATCACTTGCAAACCTACTCAATTTTTGAAGTTCAAGATAAGTGATTTGAGGAAGAGACGCTTGAAATGGCGTGAAAAGTCACTTTTCTACTAAAACACGGATTTTCTCCAATGTTCAATTTTCGCAAATTTGGCAAATTTTCAGACAAGATAACTTCCAAGAAAAATAACCGAAGAAAATGTAAGGTTTAACTTTTCAACGATAGCAATCGGTCTTTCTTCTAGGACGGTTTTCTCAGTTTTTTCATTTTCGTATCAACTAAAGATATTCTCCAAAATAATCAAATTTCGGAAAAGAAAAGTAAAATCACTCTTTTGACATTTTTCCTGAATTTGAAAAGTAACTCTATTTTTAAAAAATGAAAACCCGTCCCTAGACAAATTTGTGCTTGTTCTAAAAAAAACAAAGAAATCATGAAAATTTCAAATTGTTGTTATGCTGCTGAAATTTTGGGGCAAAATCGTGTTTTTTAGTATTTTTTCTCAAAATACGGAAAGGTTTACCATTAATCTAATGCCATCATCGGGTTTAATCGTCCAATTTTCTTTCAAAATGTATACTTTTACATACAATATCAAATAATTGCAAAGTTACAAACCAAAATAGATTACTGGAAACTCAAGGTTCACACTGCCCTTAAGGAGGCTAGGACACGCTAGCTTCGCCGCACTAGATCTGGCACTTTTCCAAGTTGGATTTTCCAACAAAAATGCTTGCGTGGCATTCTGAGTGGGAGGGACTCGCGCGTGAAATCAGCAGCTGCGCCGTGCATGCTTCTATATTGCAACTAAAAACTATGAAGAGCCAAGATGCCTGAACGTGACGGTCAACATAAAAATGCCAAGAGACTCCAACACCCTCTCAGGAAAAAAAAGGGGGGGGGGGGGGGGCAACCAAACGGGACTTAGCTGGATGAATATTGGTTATTGGTGAATGAGGTTTTCATATTTCCCCATGAGGCTTGCGAACGTATGGTTTGACAATTGTACTTGTTTGGTGAAAAAAAGGACTTTAATTGTTGGAATATAATCCAATTTTTTTTCTATTGTTTTCTATATGCCATGTTTATTCTAATTAGATGTAGGTCATACTCGTAGTCACAACCCAACCCTTCAAATGACCAAAGATAGAATTTTCTAAATCACCTTTTAAAAAAAAGCCGAGATTCTTATATTATCTGATTTTATGGTCTAAGTAGGTGTGCGATTTTAGTGCAAATGGACTATGGAAGATAGATGAAGCACCGTGCCTATGCATGGGGCACCGTCCGGATCGACTTTAAATTTGAAATAACCTTTTCTCGAGGATGAACTATAAACAAAATGAAAGGTGTTAGATCCATGAAATGCCCTGAAGAAAAACTTTAAAGGTGCGACCCACATGATAAAAAAAAACGCCTATTAAAAACATGGTGGGAAGTCGATGAGTGTGGATGGAGAAAGAGTCTGCATGTGTAGAAGAGGCAAATGCAAAGTCAGTTCTTGCGGTCCCCTTTTGTAAAATGTTTACCTGAAGCTAATTTTAGCCCAATTTTAGTTCCTGCGCCTGCAAATTTGCGAAATTCCGAGTTCCAAAGCGGCCTATAAATGATGAAATCAGGTCCCATGTTCCTAAGTCGAGTCGGGCCGCAAACCCCTACCTGAAAAAGTTACCCTTTCCCCATCAGGCGCTATACCTCCAGCTGTCCTCCCCTTCCTCGTCACTAAATTCCAAAAGATAAGGTAAGTTTCAGGAGGACTATTAATTACGGGAATAACATTGGAAGACATAAAATTTAATCTACTAACATGATTTGAATTTCAAGCACTTTTTACAAGTTTTGTTCTTCAAATATAACTAGTTTTGGAATGAGAGAGTGCTCTATAAAAATTCGCGTCGGTGCAATTTACAGTAAATGACACGATTTTATAAGTATTGTGTTGGCAGAATTGCCAGTTAAAATACTCCGAAAGTTCCCATATTTTAATGATGTGCAGATACTTCTCGTTTTACGTGTCTGTTTGTTCAATGCTCCCATTTTTCCCAGATTTTCAGAAGAAGTACTGCTCATTATTAAAGGCAAACTATGAGGAATAAATAGGATATTTGTCTTACGTATGGAATGACGTGTCGATACGCGCGTGAGTACTAGAAGCGTTGATAGCGTAATCTATGTTGCGTGTGACGCCTCTGGAATGTCGCTAGACGTTTCTCACAATTTTGAACACTAAAAAAAGGTGCGATTTGTTACATTATTGAGAAAAGTGGTTCGGTGACCCCATCTTTTTTCTTCTTAATCGAAAGCTTCTAGTAGTGCGCAACTTTTATTAAAATCCATCAAACAAATTTCGAGCAGAATTGTTTTTATACTTAAAAAATGTCTGTCGTAAAAATTAATTTACATAAAAAAAATAAAAAATTTTTGTCAAAAATGGCAAAAAATAGGTATTTTTGCAACTTAGAATGTTATATGAAACGAGGCGGTGACCCCATTTTTTATTTTGGAGGTGGTTACCTCGAGGGAAGTTTGTTCATACCGAGTTTCAATGAAAAATTTCGGACAGATCTATCGTTATCGTGTCCTAGCCCCCTTAAGGATCACGTTTCATGGGTTCCGGTCAGGCGCATCTGCATATTTAAGCACTCAACCTTATTTGTACTTGAGATGTGTTAAAAATGTCGCTGGTCCCGCGGTTTGTCTAGAACCTTTTAATTTTGTTTTCTGTCTGACGTACCGAAACACCTTTTTCTACTTTCCATTTAGGATTATCTTGTTAATCCTTTGTATTCGGATCATCACATTATGTGTACTGGACGAAAGGAGATACCGCCTCATTGACGGTAGTTATAACCTCAACGATTTTCATAATATTGACGTGCAACAATGTGGTGCTTCCTTGAAAGATCGTGCCATACCGCTTGACATGAAATTTAGGCGTTCACATCCGAACGAAGGGCAGATACGGCAACTTTTCAGGGATAAGAAAGTAGCAAGATTTGTATTCGGTAAATCGGAAAATGCCAAGTGAAGACGATCATTCTGTAAACATTATAAGAATCATAGATAGATCTAAAACATGTTTAGGGGCATTTCACGGCTCAAAATACCGGTGCTCGTTTCAGTTCTGCCCAGTTCTTTCCAGATGAAACCGGTTTCTATTTTTTACCCATGAAATGCGGGATTAACCTCATGAACCGGCGGTCAGCCGGCGCGGCGGTGGAGTTTTGAAGGCTGTTTCCATAAGGTGACACCCTTTTCTGACCTACTTTTCTGACACCAATGAATCGGAAACTTAACGATAAACCACATAAACCCGTGGGGTTTATTCCGTTAACGTCCGTTAAGGTTTCCGAATTCATAGGGTGTCAGAAAAGGGTATCACACCGTTATGGAAAACACCCAGTTTGAAGCAATCTTATAAGATGTAGGTAAGCCGAATACAAACCGAGAAGACGCGTCGGGTAGGCTCTATATACTACTTCTTTCAGTTTATTCACCTTGGTTCCAAGTAGTCCTTATCTAATTCATGCATCATGTCTACTGAATGTGATACGAACCCAAACATTGATGTTTTTTTTATTGTACTGCATGAACCCACACGCGGCGGTGGAAATAATATTTCAGTGCCACTCCACCCCATACCAATAAGCTATTTTGGATGGATTTGGCTCACCATTGCTTAATAAAACATGGTTACAGATGCAAAGTCGACCCTTTTGTGCCCCGTCCGTAGATTTTAAACTTTAGCCACGCTCATGCATACAATGAAAAACCAAAAAAAAACACTTTAACCCCTTTAAAAGTCACTTGTGAAAAAGAAGAAAAATATGACTGATCATCTCTAACTTGGGAATTTAAGCATTATAGAGACTATTTTTATTATACACCAAAATAGTATTTCGAAAATCTCGGAGTCGGCCTTTAAAAATACGGAGCCAGCTGTTTTTTTAGGGGGGGGCAATTTTTAACAGTATGGGTGATTTGTGTAACATGTCTATTACTTATCACGGTGGTGGAAGGAATCATAGTCTCCCTGGAGTTATGGTCCAGTAGCGGCTTCCACCATAGACAACAACGGAATAAAGTGTTGAAAGTAGCGTTGCGTGTAGAGTCGAGTGCCCTATTCTTCACTTTGTATAAAGCCGGCCACGAGTCCTGGGGATTCCTTCCAACCGGCCCCAGAGTCAAGTGGTCGGAGAGTTTGAAAAAAAATGGGCAGCGAATCTAGTCTCCATGGAGTATGGTCCAGCTAGCGCTTCCACCATAGGGACAACAAGGATAAAGCGTGAAAGTAGAGTTGCGTGTATAGAGTCGAGGCTATGCTTTGCTGTGTATAAAAGCAGGACCAGAGTCCAGTGGTTCCTTCCAACACCGGGCCCCAGAGTCAAGTGGAGTCCGAGAAGTTGAAAAAAATGGGACAGCGCTCCAAAGTTGTTGTTCGATTATGTGGTAAGGACCACAGGAACCTGGAAAGACCTTGACATCCTCATTTGTGACAACCACATAAGTATCCCTGAAGTTTGAATAAAAAATTGAATCGAAGCCCAAAATTAATTGGTCGAGTTATGAGTTGCCCAAAAATATTGGGCGAGACGCAGTCAAGCCCAATATTTTAAAAACTAATTAGCGAGACCAATTAATGGAGGCCGTAAATCTCCATTTTATCATTATCATGTTTTGGCTCCGATATTTTCCCACACCTTGGACCCTTCAAAACCTAATAATGAAGTTAATGGTTCAATTGTACTGACGAGTTACTGTAAGTTAAAAAGTGTCAACAAAGGGTGTATGCTAAATGTTTGGAAACACCACACCGTTATACACGAATCATGCTGACATAAGGTCTTTCGATTGTATAAACCACCTGATACGTCTGAACGTAAGGGGCTGGCCTTTAAAAAATAAGCACGGTCGCCGCCGCTTACGCCTATGGTTCCAACCCGGTCGAAATGGGTTTCTATGGTTAAAAATTGAAACACTGTTTTAACCATAGTGCCTTACACTTAAAACTTTAGTATGAAAAAAAATGCCTTTCTCGTTAATTCGCCAGGCGACCCTCGCTTATTAAAATGATCCTTAGTATCACAAGAACATCATCAGGCTGTGGTTTGTTCAGAAAATTACCGTCGCAAAGATCAAGCAGGGTTTTTGCAGATTTTCAAAATGGCATTCCAAATAGCATGGGCTCACAATAGTGTGACTTATTTAACACAGTAGTAATGACACAGTTGTAATATTTTAATTAGTACGGAACTTTGACCGGCGGTAAGAGCGAAACAGCGTCCGCCTGCTTCGTCGTTTGTATATTGGTAATCGCGAAAATAACGGTGTTCGCGGCCCATTCTAAAGAATTAACCGGGAACCGTCCAGAGGCCTTGGTTTTAACGGCCACGAACCGTTGGTCATGCAGAGGCAGAGTTTTGAAGCTGTCCCTAGTTAAGACCCAAAAAGGAGAAAGTGCTTTAAATTCATTAGTACAGTTGGAGACTCCAAGTATGGATTAAGGTCAAGTACCAGATACGATACTTTTTGCCATGAGTGGACGGGGCTGATTTGTCGGGATTGGATCCAAACAAATCATCATTGAGGTACTGGAATTGGACTCCAAGTCACGATGTGTTCTGGTGAGGTACGCAGGTCGATTCCCAAATGCGTCTGTTTTTGCTGCAATATATCTTCTGCGAGCATGGATTGCAGATAAGGTGAGTTTTCTGACCAGCCTATTTGTTCAATCGCCTGGGATAAGATAGAAGAGAAAAGGGATTGCAAAGCGTCATAACCTCGCATCCACTGTCATCATAAACAATAGACCAGTTAACAGCAAGTTTGGTAAAACATGTTAGGGCCTGGTATCTTGAATAGGTCGGGCCTGATGTTACACACTGCCGGGTCAATTGTATCTGTTAGAGTTTTTATGGGCCAATAACGATTCACAGGCATGGATTCGCAGCACAACAAAAGAAGTGACATAGGAGGTAACTGGTCTATACAAAGAGGGGTCAAAGTGCTATAATCAGTGCGCCCAAGACGGTAGCTGTCCTCAGCTTCTTTTCCTGGTCAACCGTAGTTCAATTTACTGACAAATTGGACAGTACTGAAAATAGGAGAATCAGTAATGGGACATGGAAAGTCAAAAGGAATTGAGCTTTACCGCGGGAAATCGTCTACGAAAATCAAAAGAATTTAACGATAACGAATTTAAGTTGACGATTTGATGTTAATTAGCGGAAATTGGGCAGTACCATAATATATCAATCATACAGAGCCATTCTCGAAAGGGGGTCAATGGTTTATTGATCTCTTGTCTTTCATTAATATAATACCTGGCTTTTATTGCTGATGGTTCTTCCTTTTGGCTCGATCATGCTTCCACTTATGACTTCTGACCGATGAACTTGACAGCTAGTAGGGAGGGTTTAATTTCCGTGACTGCGGGATTCTTGGATTCTTCCAAATGTGGGCAGCGAACTATTTATCACTTCTTCAGAACTGGTAATGTTACCTGTAATTGGGTAAAACAAACAGATTACTAGGAATATTCCCCTCAGGTAAAAAAATCGTCAAAAGGTGATGCAAGTTCTACTTTCATCATTTTTTTTTGTTAAATGGCAGGAGAGATTTTTTAGAATACAAATTTCTCTCAAATTGCACAGGATCGATTGTTAGACACTACCAGAAACGTTCCGACAGGTTTATTGGACAAAAACGTACAAAAGAAAACAGAAACTTGTTTAACTTGCATGACTATCGTAATTGTCCCATAGAAACACGTGCTTTGACCTTTCTGCGTGCACGACAGAAAGTATAAAATCATTCATATTGATTTACATAAAGACGGCGTATTCGGCTTATTCACTTCAGGTGTGATTAAGCATTCCAATATGCAAAAAAACCCGAATTTTAAAAATTAAAAATTGGGGCGCTCTTTATGAGAAATATCCTCATGGTCTACTTTAAACGCTTATAGAAAATACCAAATGCGAAATTTCTTACAGATACGACGAATTTGCACGTAAGATTAGGTACACGTGGATTACTAAGCTAAACGGATCAGATGATATTAAAATCTCAAATTTTTAGGTAAAGTTAGGGGGACGAGGTTGTGTATCACACTATTACTTGTTAGTCATGACCACCATGTAGATAAGTCATGATTTTCAATATGCAATAGCAATTGTGTGACGTAATGCCTGCATGTTTTCAAAAAGGCATGCCCTAAAAAACAATGAATAATGTCACTAGCCTGGGCGACAGGAAAGCCAGACAGGAAAGTCACCTAAAAATGATAACAAATCAGTTACTCCTACAAACCGATATCCTCTGATGCTCAGACTTTATGGTTTGGTTCCAATATACCCATATCTACCACGAACCTTCTTATTTTTTCAGAGTCAGGAGTCCATCCTTCCAAAACCCACCAAAGATTCCCAATGCTATGAATGATCAATGTAACGTTGCACATGTCGACATGGTCTAACATTCATGCCATCACAATGGATGATTCCCTGATCTTGCAGGCGAGTAAGAGCCTTTCTTATTATGCTCTCAATGACACAGGACACCTGCTAAGCATGGTAAGCTCCCAGTAGTCGAAGTTTAAAAAAACAGGTTTAAAAATTCGGCTTGTGGATATTTAAACAATACTAGATAACGTCTAGTTCACTGATGAAAGTCGTTTTTGCTTGGGACCGTGTTTAAATTCCATGGATCAAATTCAGCACAAGTCCATTGATTTGTCCTTTGGAACATTTTTCCCTTTCATCTGTATTAAAGAACATCCACATGACGGACGGTCGTTCATGTTTGGGTGGTATTACTGTGGAAAGGATCCGCACAAGACTCACGGCAATCACTGGTACAGTGATTGCAACGCTACAAATCGTTGAACGGGCAATTCAACCTGCAGTTTCTTCCTCAATAGGGGAAACGCAGCCTTGTCCTTCAGCAAAACAAACCAGGACCATCACACATGAAGAATAACTTTTTTTGTTGACACCAACTCACATCCTGTTTTTCTCCTTGGTTAGCCCGTCTCCAGATCTTCACACCCATTGAACATCTTTGAATCGACGCGTGTACTGAATGCGAAACATTTATCCATTCCCACCAGCAACACTTCAGGAAGACTTCACCAAGAGTGAAGTCTCAGCATGAAAGCATGAATGACTTTATGCATCAAGAAGCTGACAGATACTATATCTCCCCTTAAAACCAAGAACTGGCTATGTTCCATTTTGTCATTTTTCGACCATCCAGGGGGTCAACGTGTATAAGGCCTTGAAAAAGTATAAGTCAACAAAAATCTGGAAGATTACTACTTACTCCAGATTTCCAGATAGTATATATCTTGATTTTTAAGCTAATAATCAACGTGAAACTCGTTCTATCTCAAAATGCCCTTTTTTGACATAAGCCTATTTTTTCTGGTCCCAGGGGCGATATGAGCGGAAGCCTATATCATGGTGGTCAGTGTTTGTGTGTGTGTGTGTGTTGTGTGTGTGTGTGTGTTGTGTGTGTGTGTGTGTGTTGTGTGTGGGGGGGTGATGACCGGTGTAAAAGGAGATATGGTCCGGCAGGAACCATAGTCCGGGTTCATGATCCATATACGACAACGGAATGAAGCGTGAGACTAGTGTTTGCATGATGAGTCATGAATCGAGAACCCTATATCTTTTATTTAACCATTGTAGGCGCACTGTGAGTCCGGAGGACTATATTCCCTGCCACAGTAATAATATTACCTACCGATTGCAAGAATCATCTATAGTTTCTGCAATCAGTCGGTGGTGTCCTGATCAGCAGCGTACCGCTGTCGTGATGAAGAATTCCTCTCAGATTTCGCTTTCCTCAGTACATTTTCTTCAACAAACCCATTGTGATGAAAAATCTAAGGTATGCCATGAAAAAATCATACCAGTTTTATATTTTTAATTTTTTAGGTGCATGCAATAACCGCTTAAAGATTATTGCAGCATTGAAACTTACAACAATTATAAGAAGAACCGTATCACTATCACTATCCGGTACAACGTAAAATCGGGTCCTTTGAAACAGTCTCTCTCAAGCATGTTAGGATTGGTACCAAATAATTGCCAACTGTTCCGCCCGTCGGTTGTTAGGGGCTTGCAAAGTATTCTTCCTACTGGTTTCCTCGCTGGTAATGAATAAAAACCGAACAGCTTCGATAAGCTTTATATTTTCCAATCCTGCAAACTGCGAAGGGTATAAATTTGTGGGGCCTTTCTCATCCGGAGGATTGAGAAGTGTGTTGTGTATTATTAAGAGCGAGAGGGAGAGAGAAAGGTGTTGGTAATTATGGCAAGGTTCGCATGTAACAATCTGCACGCAGTGTTGCCGACCTTTATAAGAACAGACATTACAGCACAGACAAAATACAGGGTGAGTAAAAAAAAATTGACCCTGATTGTTCCGCCATTTTGAAAAACCCCAATTTGAATGTTTAAATAACATATACTAACATTTGTGGTATCCTCGGAAAAGCTTATTTCATTGTCTTTAATTTGCTCCAAAAAATAAATTCATATCGATGTTAGTATAGCCGAGCTACGGTCTTTTGAAATCAGTAGTCAGCGCGGTTTGCCCTTATCCACGGTTTCCCATTTGAATGCATGGCGGCAAACTACTATAAGTAAATGGATCCCCAAAATATGATAAGGAAATTGTCTATGTTTATGTCAAATAAAGTGTATATTAAAGGTGTTGTAAGCAGTAATTAATGGTAAGTGTATTTGAAAAAAATTTTTTTTAAAGATGTGGCATATTTTTGGTTTAAAAACTGACACTACGTAAACCTCAAAACAACCCGGTTTGCCCGCAACCGATGCCTGTTCGTGATATGGTATGATTCATTCAAGTTCTCCAGAAACTGATACATGTATCAAGCTAATTAATTTTTACATAGATCGTGAGTGAGGAGATCCGTAGAGAACGTTAATAAAGACGGCCATCGTGCAAAATTGTCATGAATTTGGCGGGGTTGTTCGTTTTAATAGCTTCAAATGTAATTCTGCAGTCAAACAATCGCCCGATTCTCTAGGACACTAATTTGCCTTCGTTGAGATCGCCGTTTTTTTTTATGTGAGTCCGTGATGGAAGAGCCGAAAACGGTAACCAACTACTTGATTCAAACGACTTCAGCTCGGTCTATACCCAAAAGAGAGAATGGTCTTTCAGCA
This sequence comes from Ophioderma brevispina, assembly GCA_023653785.1. NCBI lineage: Eukaryota > Metazoa > Echinodermata > Ophiuroidea > Amphilepidida > Ophiodermatidae > Ophioderma > Ophioderma brevispina. Next base: position 10,597 of record JAMKCH010013848.1, on the reverse strand, counting down.
AATAAAGATAATGAATAGCTTCAGTAGTGTGATACCACATATGTAGGTATATTTACTTACAATCAAAATGCTGGAACAATCGGGTCAAGTTTTTTTACTCCCCCTGTATAGGAGCATCGTTAAAGAAGTATGAAGCTTTTTTTAGTGTAAGGACTATCGAGACTAAACGGACAAGAGAGATATGAGGGTTCTTCCAAAATGCATTTCTTCCAATACAATTTGCACTGGTTGCCACATAAGTTACAAAAGTTACTTAAAAGATGGGAGTGAGTTCTGGTCCTTAGGTATTTTGTCACTGATGTAACAACCGGTGCAAAAAGTAGGAAGAAATGCATTTGAGAATAACGCCCTGCCATGTCTACAGCTCTTAGGCGGAACGGTGAATGGACACTAAAACCACGGTAATTAATTCATGTGAGCCTGAAACAAACTTTACCTTCGACTTTCATCTCAATTGTAACCCCAGATTGTCAATAAGAAGGACAACAATCTTTATGTTTGTGCGATGCGGCTAGAAACAGGACGGAATCGCTGTTATTGTCCCGCAAGTTTCAAGGTCTGTTTTTCTGGAAGGCTGCGATCGTACGCATGTGATCACACCCTCAGTAGTCATCTAAAACTTGCGTATGTCCCTTTTCTGAGGCATGATGTACGGGGTCCTGTGAGAAAAAAAATCATTGCTGGTATCTTGGGTTGATACATTTGTGACCCCCCTTTGTCTGCTCCCAGTTGATGCAGGAATACTGTACTTTATTCCGAGCAAGGCTGCTGAATTCAAAACTGGGAGCAGAGATTAAAGGGGGTACAAAATGTTACCCACCCGGTTTTATATAAAAAAACACTCAAATATTCAATAAGACGTTTAAACATGTATGAGTATACACGATACCCTCAAGTACATTTGGTTAGAAATAATTTTTTTGGGCATGAGATTTTTCGCTATCTTTGTAAAAAGTTTAAAATATGTAGACACGATACATACCGTACATTTGGGAAATTAATTTTGGCATGAGATTTTACGTGATCGGACTAATCTGATTACTCAAGACAGAGTGCAGTTGACAATACGAAAATGAGAAAATGAGTTGGTTTTGTATGTTTGAATGTATGTATGAGGTACCGTTGATTTGCACGTTTTTTTTGAGATATGGTCAATATATAGTTCATCGCGGATGACTCTCCATACTACGAAATGGGAACTCGTGTTCCTAGTCTAATGACGCGTCTCATACTGGCATAGAAAAATTTGGGGTGGCAGATTTTGATGAATGATTACTGAACTGATGAAGCTTCATTACATACCTGCCCTGTATGTCCTGAACACTGCTGTCAACATTTAGCACTTTTCCAATTTTAAGTATCTTGAGGTTTTAACTTTTGCCATTGCTAGCAGCACGGTAGATACAGGTATGCTGTTTTTATCACAGAGGTTGATATCAGCGAATTTTGAATCAGCAGTTCACACATTTCTGGTCTCTTGTGATGCTTGCGTGATGAAGTGCCGATACCCTGGTAGAAAAGTTTTATATTTAATTAAAAGTTTGTATTGAAATATTGACAAAACTTATCCCATTTCCGTGATTACATGGGCATATAGCCTGACTAATCGATGGTTTTGACGAGCTTTCATTGATATCTAAAGCATGCTACATGTATTTTAATTATAAAAATAAAAATCACCGTTCCGGACGCGTGTGTCGTCCGCCATCGCGGTTTGCGAATGTGGGAATAGACTCTGCAGGAGGACCGTTGGAAACCAAAGGCTTCTTTACAGTTTTAGAAGAGACCTATACAAGATGATATTCGCCGAGTTTCAGTCGAATTGGACAAAAACTATAACTCCAGTGTGACCTTTGACCTCAAGGGTTCGTGATTCTAACCCCTTTTGTTTTGTTTATGTTCGCCTAGACTATCCCTGAGAAAAGCTATTCTCCAAAATTTCAGTGATTCTGATCTGGCGATTGTGTTATGAGGCAGAATCCGCAGATGTTCATATCACAATCTCCATTAGACCCACTGTACAGTAGGCCTAATTTCTGTCCGTTAGGACTGAAAATACAAAATCGCGCATTTCTTGCAGAGACCATGAATTGCACCTCTGATTGGGCACACATACAATACTAGACCGACGTTCAGATGATATAAAAATCTCAACTTTTCTGAGGTAAGTCGGGCCCGGGGGACGAGGCGGTTGATCACGAAATTGTCCCTTTAATATGAAAATGAACAATGACATTGTCGATGTTAGGGTTGGATATTTCATCTATGGATTTAAAGAGACACTGGCCACAATTGAAAAAATAGTGACGCCCTAAGATTGTCAAAACGATATTTTTGCCATGGTTGTAAGGCTTTTGTATACAAAAGCCCTCACCCGAAATGAGTAAGACCAAATCAGCTTCCTAGGTAAACAGAAAGATTTTATAATTTAGCGTCGCCGGCGACGTAAATTCAGCAGAGACGAAAAGGGTCTTTAAACAAGAAACCGCACGCTATATGAGTTTCCCACGATATGCCACGTTTGATCGGTCTATACCTTTGTGGTTTTAATATTTTATTGTTTTGATGTTTTATTAAAATATTCAAGTAATAAACATTTGTGATTAAAGTTATGGAAAAACTAAAAGTTGGGCTTACACAAATTACCGGGATGTCTTTATTTCCTCATATCAATGTCCCATCTGTTTTTGGGTATGTATTTTATGTGTAAAATATATCTCTGTTCTTCCCATGGGCCTAGGACATCATTTGAGACCAAATTGAAGAAGATGTCATATTTTGTGAAAATGTGCCAGGCGCTTTAAGCAGTCAATGCATTAAAAAGCAGGTGGGAATTCCAGCTTTTGGAGGAAAATATGCAAATGAGCTGATTATTAAGACAAATATGCAAATAAGACCACCAAAGGAAACATGTTTGTATCAGGCTTAATGCATCCGAAGGAGAGTACAATTAGTTAAGGGTTTCAACATGTTTATAAAGTACATTAACAGCTTAAAGGGGGTAAACAAGAGTCTGAGTTGCAATGTTAGGGTTAACATTTTTACAACCCTTCAGACACAACACAAATGCAAGTAATGCTTATGTGCGATCTGCATAGACTACACAAAAATAACATGCCAAAATACTCACCTAAAATATCTCATCCCAAACAGTCGGTTGCGATTCTAATCGGTAATGCATGCCCATGACGACGAGTACACATATTATTAAAACACATTGAAAATAGATGGTATTATCGCATTCACTTTTTAAAGATATTGCTCATATAATGCCTTACCTCGAACCACTGCATTTTTGTCCGTGCACTCATCAAGTAAGATTTTGCAGATATTTGTGTATCCACGGGACGCGGCGCAAAGCAGGCTGTCTGTCTTTATTTCCCTTCTTGTCCGGTTCACAACCTACAAAAACGGCTAATGAACATTTTTAATTGTATCAATTTGTTAACGTGACAGGAGATTTTTTGAAGATAGAATTCTGTGAAATTGCACTGGATCGGTCGTAGGACCACCTACCGAGAACGTGTCTAAAGTTTATTGGACAACAAGCTACAAAAGAAAACCGCAATACCTTGTTTTGAAACTTCCCGCGATATCGTTAATCGCCCTATAGAAACCCGTGCTTGAATTTGAGTCGTGCACGACAGAAATTTGCTAAATATCATTTCGGCGATCCGGTTAAGTATTTCCCACGGTGTAGTATGGTCACAGACTGCGAAAGATATGATCAAAATTGTACTGCGCGAGAGATTTAACGTTATCAGTGGTTCATAGAATTGTGTATATGAAACTTTAAACCTCAAATATCTTCGAAAAACAAGGGTTCTATGACTGTCTTTGCATCAGAGGGTCCGTACTTTGTTTTGAATAGTATCGTAGTTGGGTCTGAACCTATAGACAAAGCGAGGGAAAACGAACATTTTAGGGGGATACTTCCGGTACTCACAAACACGAATGAGGAACACGCAATCGCTACGGGCGTATCATTTTCCCACAATGCCTTTCGATATTTTTCAGTCTGAGAATTTCAAACACTGGTTTCAATTTACGTGATCTAATTACATTGGTAAGCATTCTAAATATGAAAAAACAGAGTTCGAACAAAATTGGGGGCGCTTCTTTCTGGAAATGTCAATCCTGTCTATAATAGGTTGGTTTTGAGTGCATATATGGTAGTATCTTTAAGCAAATTAAAGATTATAGCACCAATACTAGGTCGACACCATATCTAGGCAGTTGACGTCAAACCAAATTTCCCCTTTTGCAATTGCGGGCCGGTGGTGTCGCGCTCGTTACACCGGTTGACATGCAAAACTTTCTTTCAACCATATATCATCAAATTCTTCACATTTTGACAATCGACAGCGATTTGAAACAGTTACTGCAAGGACACATGCTGCAATATTTCAAACACCCAAGTTTCCGTTTCAAAATCTTATTTGGCCACCTTCTGAGGCCTACAATGTCGAACTCGTTTAACAATATGGATAATTTGGGCCAAATCAATCAAATTAGGTGCTAAAAGGACAAAATACCATTGACCATTTTTGGGAAGGTTTCATGGGAAGATAGTGGTACAACATCATGATTTATTTTTAGATTGCCGGAAAAAACTGTGAGCAACAAAAGTCAGGGAGGCGTCAGATTTGAAGTTGTGTACAAAAAGGTTTGGTTGTCTGTTTTGTTGTTTTTTGTTTGTTTTTCTCTTCCGCCACTTCCATCAAAAACATATACCCAATAAAACAGTTCATAAATATCCTTTTCAATTAGTGCACGAACTATTTCGATATTGTTAGCTTGAACGGCATAATTGTATAGCGGCAGAAGCCGAACCGATCTGCAATGTCCAGAATGTTTTTACTTTCTTATGGTCTAAGGAGTAAACGAGAAACATTTCTCGGCTTTCTGGAAGATGCTGCCAGGGTAACGGGGGTTCTTCCCAGATTATTCTATTCGGCAAGATTTTGCTCCCATGCCTAGAAAAAACGCCAATACCAGTCGTTGCCCTGTGGAAAATATTATTGAAAAATTGGGTGAACACCTTTTAGGTCAGAAAAATAATTGGAACAAAAAATCAACATGTCGCAATACTCTCTAAAATTTCTTAGATTAAAAAGTAATATAATTTGATTGCTATCAGGGACCAAACTAACTTTAGCATGAAAAATTTAAATCAAAATACATTGAAATATAAAATCGAACAGATTAAAATTGTAATCAAAATTTAATCTAAGAAATTAGAGAGTGTAGCTGTGATGTTTGTTACAAGCTGGATAACCCAAACCATGACGTTTGAGAACATCAATAATCTGAAAATTTGAGTTTTATCCATATTTCAGGATGCTTACATTTGGTATATAGTCTTTTTGTGTTAGCTCTTAGTTCCTTTGACTAAAGCCCATTATCAATTGCAACTTGAGTTTGTTGATGATGTGTTGTTGTTTTGCTTTGTTTTGTTTTGTTTTACTGGTATGGTTAAAAGACCAGAGACAACATGAAAAAGTTAAAAAATTGTTAATGGATGAGGGTCCTTAACGGAGTAAAGCGCAATTTTGATATTAAGCTTTTTTGGGGCTTATTTGTATTAAAATGAACTAGTTTTCCATGGAAAAGGGTTTTTTTTACTATTTTTCGTTATAAGAAAACAGTTTATAGACAAACAAATCAAACTGTGAAGTGGGCGATGGGCTTGTCTTCAACGAATAATACAGCACAATACTAATATTTACGCTAACTTCTGTAAAAAGCTATTAATTAGCTGAATGCGGAGACTTACAATTTTAAAGCCCTAAAAAGTCCCACCAAGCTCGAAAACTTTTGATTCCATAAGGCAAATAGGTTTCCGATTCACACATTCTTCAGTAAGGGTGAATTCAAAATTTCATGAAAAATGAATTTAAAATGTGCAAAACAAACAATACAAACAAAAGTTCAACGTGACCCCACCTAGATACGGACCGTTTATAAATTTGCTATTACCATACCTCTCCCGCCACAACATGTGCGGGTGTCTGTTCAAATTTGTCCTGATGGCTATAACTGATGGATCTTTTTCCAACAGCTATCGGCGCATGTTGGTTCTGCAAATCAAATAGAGATTGTAAAACATCAACACAATAAAAAAATTAATTTAATAATATATATTACATTTATTTAAAGAAGAACCAGTTACCTATATTCTTTATACTGTGAATGTGAAAGATTAATTTTGCTTACATTAAAGGTACATGGCCGATGCTAATAGCTTTCTTCCCCAGAAGCCCCAGGATTTACCGGAAGTGGTCACATTTTGGGTATCATATGGAAAGGGTCCAGTATATTATTGTGGCAAGCTTTTACAGACAAATAAGTTAATGCATGAACGACATAGTTGGGGGGGGAATACAAACGCGGGGGGCGTCAGTGGTGAAATACATCGTCTGTGGGGGGGAACCAGGAACGGCTGCCTGTGGGGGGTGCTAGCGGACGGGTTTTAGTCTAGCGGTGGGGCCCGAGTTCTTTAAGGGAGGGATGTGGTGGTGTGCCGCCTGAGTGGAGTGTGTCAGCGGATGCGCTGTGCCTGTAGTCGCGGGTGGCCGCGGCGACATACGCCCCTGGGCGGTGTGGGTGGACGCCGCGTGGGGGGAGCGGCACCAGCGTGGTGTGGGCGTGTTCCTGGGGGAGCCCGTCTCAAGCAGGCCGTTCGATGGCCGCTTAGAGGGTTGAATGGTTGCAGCAAGGGTCTGAGCAAGGTCGCTCCGCCTGGAGGGGACCCCAGGGCTGGTTGTGGGAGCGCGGTTTGGGGGGGGTGCGGTGAGATGGTTGAGTGGTGCGGTGTCGGGGGGGCGTAAGGCGGACGGGGTGCTCAGGGGAGGGGAGCGGGATGATGGGGAGCGTAGGGGTTTATGTGGGTGGGCGAGTTGGGGGGGTGCGGTGGCAGGGGGCGGGGGGGTGCGAGGGGTGCCTGCCGTGGGGGGGGGGGGGAGCGTCGGGGCGGGGCGAGGGGGCTGAGGGGGGGGGTTTTGGGGGTCTCGGGAGGGGGGCGGCGGGCGTGGGAGGGGGGTGGGGGTTGGGGGTGGAGTGCGGGGTGGGGGGTAAATAACTCATAGTTTTAATATGGGAAGTCATTCGCATGCAGAGAAGCCCGTTTTGCTGAAGTTGCGGCAGATATTTTAAACCTGTCTACCTAAAATACGGTTTGTTCAATGCTGCCTTTCCCGCCTAGGCCTATACCTCGCATTTAGACTATTGGTACAACCAACCCACTCCCAGAAAAAAGAAATGTAACAAACAAATAAAAAAAAAAAAAAAAAAAAAACACCAACCATTGCAAGAAAAAAAAACACGGGGGAGTAGGAAGGGATTAGAGAGGAGGTGAAGGGAAATCACCCGCCCCCCCCCTCCCCCGTACAGTGAGTGATTGAGATTAAAGTTATACGACAACTCAACACAATTGTGTGATATCGTGTCATTACATTTTTCATTACATTAAATATAAAAAACAACACAATATATAAAACTCATTTCAATTCAAATAACAATTAACCAATTTTAACAAAAGGATACACATCATACAGTGATGAACCAGAGCATCACCTATCCATGTATATAACAAATAAACCAACTAATTGCAAAGACTACCCTTAGAAACATGCATCAATAAAACAATTCAAAAGATATACGGGAAAATTTATAACTATACACATCATAGACTGATGACATAGGTCATCACTCATCCATGTACCAAGCAAAAAACTTCAACTTCAATACAGATATCAACATCACATCAGAACTGCAAACATGAGATCCCCTTTACAGACCATAATTTCTATACTGACAGTTTATAAATGGGCTCCAATACACTTGGGCATTATTGCCACTGAAGATTTTATTACATCAACAATTATACGTAGAAACTCTAATACATGCTACTATTTCTATTAACAAAAAAACAAAATAGTGGTTCCTTACCTATGTACACATGTAATTGATAAATTACGTTTGTTTTTTCATGTAATTGATTTTAAGCTACTGTACTTAAACGAGTACTACAACAGAAACATCTTAATAATACGATTACACAGTCGAAATCATTACACATTATAATATAATCATAAATTTTAAATACAACCCGTCTGTTCAAATAACAGACGAGTTGCCCCTTTAGTCGCCTTTTAAGACATGCAGGGGAACACATCGGGCCAATTCTTAACCCCGACAACCGCAGGGGCCCCCCATTTGTGCCTTTTACGACATGCAGGGGAACACATCGGGCCATTCTAAACCCGAACCCCGCAGGGGGGCCTCCCCCGTACAATGTGAAGTACTAATCATGCATGTTTATAAGTTGATCTAAGCAGGTACCACCCTTCGGTCAATAATTCCAATTCCACTTATGGTTCTGTATAACTATTGGTAAAATCATCCATTCGTGGGGGAGTGGGATCGAAGCTCAATATAAATTAATTTCATAAACGTAATGGAATATAGTTTGACAAATTGCTTAGTGTTTCTCAACTTGACGCGGGGCGTCGGGGGAGGGATCGGAAGCTCAACGGGTATTAAAATCATCTCAGTAAAAAGTAATTAACATAGGCTGGTCAATGCACTACGAATAGACGATTTTATGGTATTTTGGCGAGGTCGTAAGGTAACAATTATAGAACAATTTGGGTTAAGGACGCCGTGTCTGACGAAAAATGCATATTTTCCTATTTTTTGGCACACACAAGTTATATCAAAGAAATTTGAGTGTGGTGTTGACGGATGAAATAGTCATAATTTGGTTAAGTATTATTTTCCCCAAATACGCTATGAGCCCTATGTATTGTGTTCGCTAAGGTCACGCTGGCGATTGGATGGTAGGGAGGAGAGAGTGGTTGGTTTTTTCTCATTACGGCGCCAATCTCACCAATCAGAAGCAGTTTTTGGAATTTGGGTAGCCACGACATTCCTTCATGAAATTACGTTCAAAGCGGCGAAGGGTCTTGCCACCGCTTTTTAGAGAGAGCCCCATCATGCCAAGCCCATCGCGCCTAAAAGCAAAATACTAACCGGCACGTGTAAATTGGGAGCACTTTTTGACGGGAGACATGAGTGTTCTAACTTCATACGACGAACATTTTATAAAGAAATTGCCACCAAATTGGGAGAGGAAGAATGGTCTTATAATATGCAAAATAGAATACAAGGCAAGCGGGGAAAAACAATAAAGTATTTATCAGCAAGATCATTCACAAGCCAAAAAGACCCAATTCAGAGGTAGGTATGTTTTATTACGGGCTTCTTCGACACTTAGCAAAAGAGACTACTTCTTTATCAGAAGAAGCTACTATTTTTCTCATTTACCCTGTTAAAATCGTAAGAGCCAAGAATATTTGGTTTAGGAAGTATGAGCAAAAAAGGTGAACCCATTTTGGTCCGACCAAATAATTGTACCACGTACTCATGCATGGGAGCTTACCAAATCACGTTTTTTAGCTCTGACATATTCAAAACGGATTGAAATATCGGCGAGAAACTTTAAAGATGGGGTGTTGGAGTGAAGGCCAATCTATTAGATGAAAACTTGCATATCCTTAAAATCGGGCCACCCCCCCTTTAAGCAAAAGTTAAACATGAGTAATTAACGTCGGTGTTATTTAAACTAAGACTCCGACTTGTGTGCTCAAAAAGCCCAATTGTGTTTTAATGGTAAGCGTCTGTAAATGTATTACATGTATAAGGCTTTCCGTGGCGTCTATATTATAGGGTGCTGCACCAACTGGTCACGAAAATGCGCGCCATCTATTACCTTATTCGTTTCGGTTTTATGAAGAGCTGTTTTGCCTTCCTCATCTTGCACACCAACATCGGCACCCCGTTCCAACAAAAACGACACCTACAATATAAATAACAATTAAGGTAGAGGATTCAGGCTTGAAATTTATAACGGCGAACGTGACTGTGTTCTACAGTGTGAGTCAAAATGATTGTTCCCCAAATATCCTGATTTTTTCTTGTCAAACTGTGCAAAGTAGCTCTTAAATTGTAAATACTTCAAAAGGACATTTAATTAGCTTTCACAGGAATTTTGAATTTTTCATTTTGATTCAGGCAATCAATATCTGCACTCATTTAAATAAAGGCCCTCAGATTTGCCTTTGTACAAGATTTCAATTTACGTGATACACCTTAGGTAATTTAGGTAATTGAAGCGCAAATTTCAAGTGGGATACCTAATGTGTGCTTTACACACTCTGGTAGATAAATGGTAATAATAAATGCCCCAATGAGTATGCAAATTATACAAATGCAATTATATTTTGACTGTTTAGAATTCTTCAAGGTTTGGAATGAACTCGTTTTAACTATAAACTAAGGCAAAACAAAAAGATATTGAAAAATACACACCAAAACCAGGTTTCAATTTACGTGATACACCTTAGTTGGCTAAAGGTCAAAGGTCAGACTTTTTTGGAACAATTTTCTTTCCTGATAAATATTAATAATTTTGTGCTTCACTATGGTGAATACATGCAACAAGCAAGAAAGTTCTTTGCCTATCTTGTTTTTCTGGATCCTGCTTTGTGAATTACACTGTTAACATGTTTACTCATCTTCTATGGTGTACTGTACT
>JAMKCH010013847.1:0-25908 GCA_023653785.1 Ophioderma brevispina | reverse complement strand
GAAAAAAGGAGATACATTTAATTAATTTCACGAAAAATGTGCACAACTAGAGTGAGAACACGAGTGAGAATGATTTTTTGATAATTTTAGGACTATTTGTTTTAGCAAAATAGTACTTGTAAGGGGTGAGTCACCTTAGTAAAAAGCTATGAGATCTTGCACGCTAGGGCCTAATGGACACAATAATGTTGTGTGAGGCAACAAAGGCGTCTAAGCATGGCCGGGGATTGAACCGTCGCCCCTTTGGATTTATTGTATGGCGTCTTACGTAATTTGAAATTACTAGAAACTGTTACACAACTGGGCAATTTTGATCTGTTAGAGTCTAATGACTATGGGCCATAACGTTCGCAGGAATGGATTCGCAGGCAACAAAAGAAGTGACGCAGGATGTTAAACTGGTCTATAGGTTAGAAGCAATTTCAAATGCCAGGTAAATCGATTGTCTTACATAATCGCCTGCAAACAGGTTGGGAGGGTCTATGAATGCAATTAGTCCAGGCAATCTTGCAAATGTATGCAATCAACCCGGTGTGGAAAGGCAGATCTAGTCCGGCAGGAGCCACAGTCCGGGAGCTTCCACAGACGATAACGGATAAAGCGTGAAACTATGTTGCCTAAAGATGTCAAATGAAATCGATTTCATTTCATTTCATTTTTATTTGCCAGAATAACAATTAAAAATAAAAATTGCACATAATAGTAAAAAAACAAGATAATCAAAGCAATATCAAATATCAAAAATGATAGGTACCATGGCTGTGTGGATTGATGACATACCAAACCTCTCCATTGCAAAAAAGGACATAAGAAAAGGACAAAACAGTGAGTGCCCTGCAGGGAAAGAACAAACAGTGACATGAAGTCATCTCAAAGTGGCTAACCTAGTGGCACTCAAAAACAAACAAAGGGACCAAAGCAGGAGCGTTGGACATCAATACCACACAGCCATGAAATCATATAAAATAATTAAAAATAAATTAGAAAATAATATGAAGACATTAATATTGCACTTACAAACACCAATTTACATTCTGGACCTGCAAACGGGAAATCTAGTAAGGTGTGTTTTAACCCTCATTGAAGAAAAACATGGAAGGCTAACTAGAACTTTGTCCTGAATATTGATGGTAAATTGTCAAAATAAACTGGAAATCTATTTGAAAACAGTGTACTTAAAACGCCGTCCTTGCCATAGGTATGATGAAATTTAAAGAGTGTCTGAATGGAGTGCATTAATGGAGACATAACTAAAAGGATCGACACATACACACCAGACAGACACTTAATAGGCTAAGCCAATAGCAAGATATAATATCTATTGGCAGAGAACGAGCCAACTTTTAAAGCGAGTTTAATAAAGCCCTATGTTCCACCGGACAATTAATTCCTTCTCACCCCCCCCGTGTGAAAGCAGATATAAGCCGGCGGGAGCCATTAGTCCGGGGCTCCATAGACGATGACAGGATAAAGCGTGAAACTATGTTGCGTGAAGAGTTCAACTGAATCGATTGCCCTGTGTTCACATTGTTCCCGGACTATGAGTACCGCCGGACAATGGTTACTTTCTTAACACCGAATAAACTGTAACAGAATTTATTTGTAAAAAATAAACTTTCGAACGTTTTCGGAAAGTAAAATGCCCCACTCTGTGAGTTAAACATGTTTAAGTGATTATAGTGTGTGGTCTGACGTTTCCTTCCTAGCGGGATCATCAAAGGCAAACCGGGTAGAAGTAGTAACCATTGTCCGGCGTACTCATAGTCCGGGAACAATGGTGAAAAAAGAGGGCAATCGATCAGTGAATCTTTACGCAACATGGGTTCAGCTTTATTCCGTTATCGTCTATGGAGCCCCGGACTTGGCTTTTTCCCCCCACCGGGACTTATTCTGCTTTCACACCGGGGAAAGGAATATAATGGGTATTTCCACGTCATTCATACAAAAAATCAGGTTTTGTACCGAGTGCATTTTGGGGTACGTGCGGTATTGTGTGGTATTGGATAAGAGCGTTGTCATCGAAAAACCAGACATGTTTTTTTTGTCATTGTTGGAATATCATTACATTTGCTTTCACAAGGTATGAAAAATACACTAAATAGGTTATTTTTCAGGGTCAGTATTATCCTGACGATCGGTCGGATATTCGTAAATCTTTGTTATCTTGGAGAATTGTTTACACAAGTATCACGCCTGCAATATCCATGTCGGAAACTACGATATAGAACCTTAAAATAGAGATAAATGAGGTTGATGCCCTCGGATATGGTTTTCAGATAGTAAATACCTTCTCACGATCCTATTTGCGTTTCGCCTCATGGACTGTTTTTCTTGATCTTCATGAATGGAAAAGCATCTTGTTTTACTGGCAAAGTAGGTATTGATATCGCTGCTCCATGTCCAGCTTACGTTGCCTAATGTTACAGATACGCGGTGATTGACAGAAAGATTAGACTCCGTGTTGCAGACCCACGTCTTGCTTTCCCCTTGGATACACTCGAAGTGAATATTTCGCCTATCTATGATTGGGTACGGGTATCAAGTCAGAGCTTAGAGTTTTTCCTCACAAGGGGAAGTTTTCAAGCAGGAGGGACGGGGGGGGGGAAAGGCCACGAGTTCCTATTCTTTTATGAATCCCCCCATCTCTCTCACCCCCCTTCCTTCTTCTCCCTTCCTTTCACCCCTCTTTTCGTCCTGCCCTCCCCCCCCCCCTCCCACCTTCCCCCCTCACTCCCAAAAATATTAGTCCCCAGAAATTCCCGGCGCTACGGTATGCGAAGGTGGATATCATAATCGTGTATAAAAACGCGTAAATAGGATTTTTTTTTGGATCAGCGATGTACGCGCGCACATTGTTTTAATCCAAAATCATAAAAAACATACATAAATGAGGGTATCTGCTTTTCGCATCGAAAAATTATGTGTTTAGGGTGTGATATTGAGTACTCGTACAGTTATAACGGGGTTCATGGGACCCCACTAATTAACTCATTAAACGGCTTGACCGATTTAATTTTTTTTTGGGAAGTGTCTATTGCCACGATGTGGTCAAAAAACGTCGACCAGAATGGCATATTGACACGATCAATCGGTGGTGAGAAACGTGAATGGCTTTTGGTCCGATAGGCGCACTGTGAGATGTGCTTTCTAGGAGATTTGGCCTGAATTATGCTCCGGACCATATGGTCCAGGAACATATGGTCCTGGACATAATACAATCTGAAAAACATGGTCAAAAATATGGTCCAGGGACCACATTGCAATATGTCATGGAGCATAATAAAAAAGGAGCATATTTGAATATGCTCCGGGATCTGGAAAAATATGTCAAATAGGTCCAGGGGCCACATTTGAATATGGTCTAGAAAAAATAAAAAAGGAGCATTCTGAATCTGCTCCTAGAGCATATTTAATACACAAATGGTCCAGGCCTGAGTATATGCGCAAATATGCTCCGGAAGCAGTGAGAAATATTCTAAATCAAATATACTCCAGGGACCATATCTGCCATTATGGTCATGGAGCATGTGCACTAAAATTTGGCATGGAATATTTCTCCAGATAACCTATGCTCCAAGACCATATAATTATGGTCAACCACACGATCATCGTGTCAATATCCTTGCCCGAAATGGCTATTGACAAAATCATCGTGATCCCGAAATGACTATTGAACCGATCATCCGTGTCAATAACGTCCACCCGAAATGGTCTATTGACACGATGATCGTGTCAATAACGTCGCCTGAAATGGCTATTGACACGATCATCGTGTCAATAACGTCACCCAAAATGGCTATTGAGACGATCATCGTGTCAATATCCTCAGCCTCCAGTGTGTGTGTGGTGTTTTTTTTTTTTTTTTTGATATGAAAAAGAAGCGCAGATACAATTACAAAACAATTCGACGAAAAAATCCCACGCGTAAAACTGCCAGCGGCCAAACAAATTCTGGGGTCCTTTGGTCAGGGGTGGTATTTCAGAGCTGAACTTTGGCTTACTTCCTCAATGTTCCAGAAGAACAATGTTTTGCATTTGCCATATTAAAGCCTTGGATGTTTCGACAACGAATGTGTAAAAAATTGTACCTTTATTTAAAAGTAACCTGCCTGAATATTCGATGTTTTGTTATTTGTTAATTATTTGTTGAAATTAAATACAGTGATGCCATTACTTCTAACTAGTACTCCGCAAATATACTGGTCAATGCATTCTGTGTGTTTCCAAATTGTTTTCAAATATAAGGAGATAGTTGGAGAAGTTGAAATGTTCTAAAAAACAATCTTTTCGTATGTCATAACCTATATTATTCAACGTTCTGCCCTCAGATATGTAAAGTATGCATTACTTTATTTCTTGCCATCAGCGTTAACCATCTGTGACATCGCTTACCGTACCCCATTGAGGTAATTTCAGTCAAGTATGTTGATTTTATCTGAGTTTCCTATTCAATAAATTTGGCACTAGTATCTACAAATAGGGAGTGACGCAAATAAACCGGTTGAATTTCAACTAATCTCGCGGCAAAATCTGTATGCGCATTTACATCACTGTTATACGTTTTACAATTTCTACCATCAATTGGTTTAAATGAGTGGACCCGTTAGCCACAACCTGTCAATACCTTTATTGACATTGCAGTCTCTTTGCATTAGAATGCGGGAGAATGTGGGAGAGCGTGGCCTAGCGGTTAGGGTGCTTGCCTCTGGCGCAAATTTACCATCAAAATTCCCGGGTTCGAATCCCGGTGGGGTCGTGGCACTTGCTGGGATTTATTCGGGTACTACCAATTCCGGATTTGATCTGTATACCAGCTATTGATTAAATACAGAATTACCGCTCTCCTCCATGGTCCACTTGGAATTGGGCAAATGGATCATGAAAGCATCCCGTCCTTCGGAGGGGACGTTAAGCCGTCGGTTCCGTGTACAGAGAGTCACAACTGTACATGTACATCAGTGTCGAATAAGAGTAGGGTGTAAACCCCTGACTGTTCCCAATCCGCCCCAGCCTCAAATAGCGGGCCATGTTAGGAGCGTCCATATCATGGATACACGCGGCCCCGGATAAGCACACTAGCTGAACTAATCCTGACACCACCACAAAGCCATTACCAATGACTTGTGGATACGAGCAAACAAAAGAATGCAATGATTGAAGATGTATCTATCATTTAGATCACCTGTATCTAACTATCGAAACGCTTTAAGCATAGTATAAATCTTATACTGCAGAGAATATTCGACCCATATCTTTATATAGGTTAACAAGAAATACATATTGCCTCCCAAAACATAACTATATTTTGAAAATAGCTACAGGCCCTCGTGTACACGAATTAACTGAACTTTCTTCAGACATATCATGATTTTACATTGTACTATATAACAAATAAATATATTAGAACGGAAATAATTTAACTTAGCCGTCATTCATACACACCTGTAGAGGTTCGGGCAATTTGATTAGTTTTAGGCTTTTTGATGTGAGGCAAAGGTGACCGAGTATAGCGCTATACAGAGTGTCCCAAAATAAATGCAATCCTTGTAGTTGGTGCTATAATTTCAAATTACTAAGAATTATTCAAATTTTATAGCCGATTCTAAATGGCAATATATTTTCGTTAATCCTGTCCGATTTTTGTCTGATACGGTTCCCTGGTTTTGAAAACAAAGGTTATTATGCAACCCTAAAATTATCACATTCCAAGTTTGCCTATTGAAGCAGGTTCACCTTGAAAAGTTGAATTTAATGTCTTTCAACTACAAAAATCTCCCGGTACTAAACCTGTCTGTTGTTTTTTCAAACTAAATTACTAAAATAATTGTCGGTGTTGTTTTATCCATGGTCTTTTATCGTCTGTAGGGCCTACAGTGTTTTCACTACACTCATATTTAGAATAGTAACCTAGCAACTTGGCCAAACTTAAATGTTTTATCTTTGGTTTGTCTGACAAATCCATGTGAATATTGGCACTGATAGTCGGGTCCACAACCACGCGCAACAGGGAAATGGTGTTCATTTTCTGTTTGACAGTGTTTCTAGACTGATTTTTCCGCTGAACACGATGGCACCGGCAGATGTTTTGAAAAATGTGGCCAAAATGGTCCCCCCGGGGGTGGGGAGGGCAAAATGTTAACTTTGGTATACGTTGACCGAATCGGGTGTTTTTGGTGTCTATTTATAGGTTTTCGGGCATGACAAGTTGATTAAAACAGCTTTAAAAATCCAAAATAGCTGCCTTATGCCCCAAATTCTAAAATGGCTGCCCAAAAAGTGAGTTTTGGAGCATTATGTGTATGATGACCAATTTGGGCGATTTTTGGTTTCCAATCATAAGTTGTTGGCATCACGAGATGGTTAAGACAACTTACAAAATCCAAAATGGCTGCCACATGTCAAAATATTCAATTTCCAAAATAGCTGTTGTATGTCAGTTTTTCAAACTTGCCCCCAAAATGTAATTTCTTCCAGCTTTGGTGTGTGTTGACAATCTGTACATTGGTGTATATCTGTGTATAGGTTCTCGTGGTTTAGTTACCAAAGAAAATCTTGTTCGGGTTCGATCCATTTTTAAGTTCAATTCGGCTTCTTTTAAGAAACAGGTCATAAGGAACATCTCCAAACTTGCTTTGCTAGGCTCTACGCCATTGGGAACATAGAAAAAGGAGTTGGTTTGGACAATTCAGCTGTATGAAAAATGTAATGTTGCTTTATTACTTTTTAATGAATTTTTATGTAATTGTGCAATATGTCCCGGCAATGGTCAATGCTCTTGCTTCTACTTGCATTTTGCATGAAGACCTTGTCCTGGGCTTTGTGTGTGCTTTAACAAGTTAATAAAGTAATAATCATAAAAAAAAAAACCGTCAAACTTTTTTATTTTAAAAAACTTTAAAGTAAAAAAACAAATAAGCCCGCTACTGTCATTTTAAATAGCATTGAAAAGAGATTTTCAAGGTCATTGATATTGATAAATTGACAAAAAAAAATGCGGTATTTTGTTGTATTTTGTTTTTATTTATATTCATAACGTGCCTAGAGCTGTAAGTTTACTAATTACATTGTCATTCCAGGGACTTGGTTATAATGACCTCCTTATACTGAAAAACAATGAACGGACCTTATGCATTCTAGGTATCGTGATTCATACTGTCCAGAGTGCATCTTTTATAGGGAGCCTGATTATTGAAACACCTTTTTTTTTGTGCATGAAATGCAGACTGATGCATAACAAATGCAAGGGATATAATGAAGTGTCAAGGCTGTTTTAGAATAGAACTCTGTGCTTAATTTGGCGTGTATGCATAGAGAGGAAAATTGAAATCCTCACTGCTAGCATAGCGTTTTACCATCATTTAAAAAAAAATGACTCCTCCTATTGATTAAATTAGAACAACGATTCAGCAATAAAAACTGTATTTTTGAAATATTGTAGTACCAGAAGGATTAACGCAGTCACTATAGTACAGTCAAATGGAGGGGGACCTACTTAAGGCCACACATTTTGCACACATGCCAAATGAACTGGTTTCTGGAAAATGACAGGAAATCGAGTTGAATTTCGCTTAACTAAAAAAAGACCGAGTTTATATTGCAAATCACACATCAAAGTTAAAGAAAAGATCAATTGCCAGGTCTGGAAATCAGGCCAGCCGGTGTTTCCAACTAGGTTTAGTAGTGGTGGCTCGAGCCGGGTGAAAATCCTGCCCCCCCCCCCCCCAAGGAAAACAAAGCAGTCGGTTTAGGGGAATTTCCAATCAACACTAAACATTTTGGCCAAAAAAAAGCGATTTGGGGCCAAAAATTGTTCAAAACGTCCGATTTTGTTTTATATTGTTGCCCATGCCACAGAATTGCATTCCCCCCAAAAACAATCACCAACCCCCCTCCCTGGGTGATGCCGCCACTGGGTTTAGGTTTAACTTTTTTTGTTTTTTTTTACAAGTTCTTCAAGTTCTTCAATTTTATTCAGCATATACATGTAAGTGAATGTGAAAACAGAACACGGATTATGAAAAAAATGGAAAGTATTGTAACAATGTTATAAGATATCAATAATGAGATGAAAATATGCCAGGACCACCGCTGGACAAACCCCGTGGGGGGCTTATAAGGAGTGGTGGCCCTTACTTAAAAAGTGATTAATGATAAAACAGGAAGAAAATTAAATAAACTCACCTATTTTTTAAAACTTATACCAGAAAAAAACAAATATCTCATGATACGTGACTGTAAAAGGTAGTGGTAAAAAAGGGAGGAAGAAAAGGCAGTACGAAGGTGGGAAATTTGGAGTAGCAGGTATAAAGACGATATAACAGGAAAGGTTAACCCTCGTCTACCTGAGGTCCATTTTTTGTAACACAACTCCGCGAAGGGTTGGTGGTTACCACCCCCCCCCCTGTGACTTTTTGTTACTGAAATAACCTATTTCCTGTAAATTTGTACTCAAAGGATAGCTTAGAGTTTTCTTCTTTTTTCCATTGGTACCAACATAAGTACTAACATCCCCATTATGACGTCCCCATGACGTCATATGTTTAGGAAAGGCCGAAAATACTGAATTTAGGGTGGAAATTTGATATTTCGCAATTTTTAGGGACTCAAAACACCCTATTATTAGCTCTAAAAATGATGTCATTATTAAAACTAGTCATTTCCCATCAGTAGAGTCAACACGCATAAAATCTGTTATTTTCTAACCTTTTTTGGCGAAAAATTGAATTTTCCACTGTGTGTGTCCATGGAAATGGCGTTTTTGCTGACATGCGAACTTTATGACGTCCATTGTGACGTATGCTAGGCATGTTGGTACTTGTTTTGGTATCAATATCTTATCTATTGGTACCAAAATCAGTGTTCTTTGGATGTTCCTGTGTTGTGTTAGCAGGTTGGTACTTCTCTCCGGAGGGGGGGGGGGTTACCACCCCCCTATCGATCACTTGGGATCACCCTGTATCTTACCTATACCCCGGGGGATGTTTTGTTTTTGGCTAAAAGGAGCGGAACAGGTCAATTGACATTACATTAAATAATTTGGCACCAAAAAAGGGGGTTTTTACCAGCCGGGAAAAAACCTAAGGGGGGTTGTACCCACCCCCCCCCCTTCGGTGACGAGGTTAACATGAGACGAGGAAAAAAAACCATAAAAAACAAACAAGACCTCAAGACAAGTACCAACCAAACAAAACAAAAATAGGAGAGAAAGGTGATAGAAATGAAGTAAAAAGTGGAGTGAGGTGTGGGTCCAAAACGACCTTCTCCCTGATTTCCAAACTGCTTAAGTTTGGGTTAAGAGAAAAGAACAAAGGAGGTAGGGATCGGGGAGTAGGGAGGAAGAATTGAGATAAACAAGAGTAGGGGGAGGAAGGGAGGTAGAAGAGTGTAGGGTGGGAAGGGGGACGAAGAGCAGTATGAGAATGGGGAGGGGGTGGGGGGGGGTGAGGGGGGGTGGAGGAGAGAAATAGAAGGAATGACAAAATAGAAGGATAGAGAAGTCCCGAGAGAAAAAGAACCAAAAAAAAACAAATTAGGAGGCTTTGTATGAGTCAATGTAGAGATGTTTAAGGTGTACTTTGAAACATTTTTGTTGTAGTGAAGGATTGTGTTGCGGAAGGGCGTTCAAGGTATGGCGCGTTAATTTTGCAGTAATGGTCAAGTGTTAGGTGGGGGAAACAAGCAGTTATTCAATTGAGCCTGCCGAAGTCAATGGATAAAGAGGTAGTGGTGGCACAATATCAAATCTTTCCGGTTCCTTTGGGTGACAAATCTAATAATTTCAAAAACACTGTTAAAAACGTTTTAACAAAAAAAAATTGGGTCGTTGGGTGACTGTGTGCTACATACATAATACATAAATAAATATACTTATTAAGGACGCCTTATAACTGCAAAATCAAAGCGCAATAAAAACTACTGCCGAGCCGGAAAAATACACCAAGAGGGAAATAGAAACAAGAAAAACTTAGTATCACGATGGAAAAACAAATAAGATTTGAAAGTTTTTGAAAGTAAAATGGAACGGGCTTCTCTGATATGGATGGGAATATTATTCCAAAGTTTGGACCAGCGACGTGAAGGCTCTGTAACCAGACAACGCCTTGTTCTAGGAATGTGGAGTCTGGTTAAATCAGCAGATGAACCGTAGATAACGCTTGGACTGGGTATGGTGAAAGGATAATATCAGAAGAAAGGTATTTTGGTGCAGAGTCATTGAACACAATGAACATAATACTTAATAATTTGGAAAAATGGACACGTGATGGACAGGGAGCCATGAAGCTTAGTCAAGAGGATGTGTCCCTCCTCCCTGACCCGGACAGATCAACCTGCAGCTTGTTCGGAGTTTCTGCAGAAACTTTAAATTGGCCAACTGTGAGGCCTAGAGGAGTGAATTTGCCATAGTCAAGGACGAGACGTAACAAGAGATCGGACAATATGGTGGCAACTCCTGGTCTAAGTATTCGAATACGAGCGATATTCCTAAGCTGGTAAATAAGGGTGCGACATAGTCCCGAGATTGAGTATTCATATACCAGCCTGTCCATGATAATACCAAGATTCTGACTGAGGCTGTGGTTCAACAACAGTGTTGCCAACCAGTAGAGAAAGAGAAGGGTGGAAACTTAAATTATGTCTAGAACCAAAGAACTAAGAATTCAGTTTCTCCATATTCAGTTTTTAACGTGTTGATATTCATCCAGTTTTGAATTTCAGTAATACACAATTCAATTGTTCTAAGTGAATTTAAGAAGATTCAGCTTGTTAGCAGGGTCAAATGATGTATAAATTGTGTGTCGTTGCGTATATATGGAAAGAGAGATTTTATTTACGACTTGATATCACAAAGCGGGAGAGGAGATGTTGTAAAACTTACTGGCCCCATGATTGACCCTTGGGGTACACCACAATCCAAAGAAACATTTCAGATAAATGTATTGTAATTGACACACGGCTGTAACGATTGAGCAAATATGATTGAAACCAAGAAAGAGCGAGCCGACTACACCAAAGTAAGTTTGGAATCTTTGAAAGAGAGTATTATGGTCGATGGTGTCAAAAGCAGATGTAAGATCGAGCAGGGACTAACAATACAACTCTATTTTTATCTAGCTCACGAAAAATACCCCCTTGCACTTTAAGGAGTGCGTCTCAGTGGTGTGCCCTTTTCTATAAGCAGACTGCAGGGTTTCACAAACACCATTGGTGTTTAAGTAGGTTTTAAATTGAGAAGCCACAATGCTCTCGATACACCTTGGCCAGAAAGGGAATATTGGAGACAGGCCTGTATTTTTTTAAAATGTTTCTGATCTAAAGAGCTTTTGAGAATCTGGAAAATATAGCATGTTGAGCATATAGGAAAGAGCCAGATGACAAAGACCGGTTGCTATGTTAGTAATGTTAGCCGCAAAACAGGGCAGAATCTGTTGGACGCAGCCAAGTAGGCAAGTGATCAAAACACAAGTTTTATTGGGAGGCGTCTGATAAGTTCTCAACATCAATGACAGAAACAGGCTCAAACACAGACAACTGTGAAGTTGTCTGGGGCCTACATACTCCACGGTATCACTAGCCCAGTAACACTTACATGATCCAGGTAATTACGAAATTTTGATAAATTTCTCCTTGAAAAAGGAACCACTTGTTTGACATTACCTCAGCAGATTGATACACAGGAAGAGCCTTATTAGATATGTTTAAAAGATTGTCAATTTGCTGATTTGCTGAAAATGGATGGGGTGTATTACAACTTTACAAATGGACAAATACAGCACTTCAGGCTTCTGAAATGGCAGTGCCCCATCCCCCGGCTTAACATGTCAAAGTGGTTATAAATGTACGCAGTGAATCTGACCATTATAGGCCTACTAAGCATAATATGGAAAAAAAATATCACAAGGCAGTCAAGATCAGCCACACCCTCTTAACTGCCTTGGTTGAACGTTAAATAAATTTGGACTATGCGGGTTTTTTTTCAAATCACACGACTGGACTGATGCGTAATACTTGCCAAGTCAATTTTAGTGGACTATTCAGTTCGCATAGATCAAAAATCTTCAAGTTTAACCGGCAAGTAGTGGCCAGTAGCTAGACAGAACAACTGACAAGTTTGCCGAGACGTGAATAGCATCAGTTCTTCTATCATCAATCAACGGGGTGGGCGGGGGTGCGGGGGCGAGGGCGGTCAGAACTCCTAATTTTAGATGTCGTCATTGGTTTAGCAAGTAAAAGCAAAATCTTAACAAAACCCTGACTTTTTTCAATGTTGTAATAAACGGACGGAGGACGAGGACGTGTGTGGGTCATTGGAACACCATGATAGACCCCACATCCAGCGCCTAATTCGGTTTGTGGTTTGAGTTCTTATGATTTTTATTCGTTTTGGGTGTTGCTATATGAAAGAGGCTTGACCACCATTGTCTGACTGCAATCACCAGGCAGCGGCCATCATGCTACATGCAGCCAATGTTCGAGCTATGTCTGGGGATTTTCTGAGGTGATTGAACGCGACTTTGAACGGTTCGTAGTTTTGGCCAGATACAAACAACCGTCGATATTCTCTCGATCCAGGCGTTTTTGATCGCTATTTAACTACACCTCTGAATTTAAAACTCTACCAGTGTCGATAGCTATCTTATAAACCCGTATGAACCTTTCTGTAGCACACCCCGGGAGGGCACACATGCTTATGTTCTCGATATTTGAGATTTTGGTTCTGGTTGGGTTTAGCGTATATAGTTGGAATATTTGACATTAATTAAGCCCGGCTGTGCAGGTGAAAGTATTTTTTTTTCTAGAACGCACATTTTTAAAGGCGCTTCAGAGATTTCAAAATGGAATTTCATGGGTGTATATTAATTAAAAATAGTCAACTACAATCAAATTAAGATAGTTCACGTAACTAATGCCCGTTTTAGAATTTCGCAAATAGAGGAAATATCCAGTGTATGGGATTATGCGTTCATTTTCTAGTTTTATATAAGGCGCATGATGAGGAATGTTTATTTTTTTTAAATTCTATCTTATTCCAGTGGAGTTTTATTTGTCACGATTTTTTATAAGTTATATACAATTACAAAAAAAACTGTTGAGACGGAATTGGCGTTAAATAAAAACTAACCCTACTCGCAGTAAAACGAACGGAAAAATATACCAAGGTAAAAACCGGATGTGCGATCGATATACCAATAAAACTTGAATGCAACCCCAATTTGCAAATCAATAAAGGAAGCGCTGATAGTTGTTGGATGAGTGCTTCACAAGAAAAATATAATTGGTTATGCCAGAAGCAATAACTTCATGGTATGCACATTAAACCTTAATTCTGGAGCCAATTGCAATTTTAGAATACAATACTCGGTGAAATTGGGTTTAATTTACGATTAAAAACTGTCAATATGAATGATATGTTGTACCATGTCTAATGTTGAAATTCTTGGGCTCAATCAAAGACAAAACCTCTGTTTCTGCGACTTTAGTGCTATGGTTTGCATAATTTCCCTATTTTTAATAGCATAATTAATAGTTAAACGCGTAGATTTTAGAAAGAAACTTAAGTAACGTCATTAAACAAAAAGCAGGAGCTCAAGATCTCGTCATAGAGGAAGTGACAAAAATGTGCTTTTCCAGAGCACTTATTTAAACCGCATAAAACTTTAAATATTTGTCATATGAAACAAAAAGCAGGCGTTCAAGTTCAAGTCATAACGGAATTGGACAAAATGGCTTCCAGAGCAATTATTTCATTTCATTTCAATTATGCAGAATATTACAAGGATAAAAACACAAACGTAGGCCTACAATATATAGTACACCATATTTCCACGGCGGTCTTAGAAACACCCTAGCAAATATAACAATTAGAATAGCACATAAATATAAAAACCATGAAAAAAAATAAAACTATAAAACAGCAGAAGAAATAATATACATATACCCCATCTCCCCTAAAACTACTCACCAGGAGCAGCATAACCCAAGCAATCAGATTGCACATGCATGAAACAGTTGACACGAATTAAAAATATTATGATCAAATATACATTGTAAAATATGAGATTGAAAGCCTAAAAATATAAAAAAACCTCATTGTGAAACATGTTCATTGATTCCATTAATGTTAATTGAGTTAGGTCTCTTATCTGTATTAACCCTCGTCTCGACCAATGGGAGGGGGTGGTTACCATATACCACCCCCTTAGTGAACTTCGCTACGGTGCGCTTAAATGCCAAAAAGCTTTCGTAAAATGTTTATGGGTAATCGTTCTCATCCTTTCCGATCATTTTAGCGAAAAAAAAATGTGAAGGTGAGCACCTCACCGGGGTAGGTAGGCCGTCCAAAGTGGAAGGGATAGGGGGGTGGTGGCCACCCAAGGGATAGTTTATGGTGCATTGTGAAAAATAGCCACAGTATGGCTCTAAAACTTTATGTGTAGTAAGACTAGCCAATTGCCATATTTAGAGCTGAAAACCGCGTGGAAATCGGATATTCCTGTCTTTAGCGCAAAATTGGATTTTCGCCTATTTTATGTGGAAAATGCCCAATTTGCCGACTCGCGGACTTGATGACGTCATTGTGACGCCATACTATGGCGTTGGTATTATGTTGTTATCAAAGAAGGAGGCGGACCATAGCTATCCACCGGTATTCAAACTCATAAGCATCGGGTGCCTTTATAACGAATTGCGAGGGGGTGGTAACCCCTTGGTAAACCGTGTTCAAAAAAAGGCTTGTAACGTAAGGACGAGCGGTTACAAGGACAAATATTTGATGCTAAATGATTTTGATAACTTGGAATATCTCAAAAGCAAACTTGGCATAAGTGTTGCGGTTTGAAGCAGAAATTAATTTCAGATTGACTGTAAATTATTGTAACTACAAGTACTTATCGTGGATTCCGTCCGTCGCGTAAAAGACCTTAAAGTTGAATTTTCTGTCATCGTCAACAAGTTAAATAGGTCTCTTTTCTGCAAACCTGTTAGTCGAGACCTTGCTCAAAGGGGTTCAAACATTAAAGTTTAAAATTGGCAATAAGCCCTACATCAGTGGTAAAATGTTTTGCTCAACGTGTTTTGTGTGGGTTTATTGGGAATCTATTAGCAAGCTGAGTTCATTTTGCTCAGATTTTGCCAGATCAATTGTCGTGGCCACTGAATTATGAGCGCTTAAAATAAGAACCGTATAAAACGTTTCTCAACTAAAGTTTGAAACATACCTACAAAACAAATCATCTACTCATAAAGCGTATATATGCAGTGCTGAGATAATGTTCTTCATCTCGGTATATCTGCGTTCCTAAAGGGGGGGCAGGGCCGTTAACACCCAGATAGGATGATTGAGGTGTTAGGGAGTTTTTTGAGATCGCTAGAGTAGCTTGGAGAGATGATAGGAGTTGATAAGGAATCACGTCTTCTCAAATGCATTCTTTACCATCTGATATCTGTTTCGTCAGTTCGTGGAAAACCACCCCAGCCTCCGACTAGACTGAGGCACATCGTGGTACGTGGCCAGGAAAATGAGAAAAAGACGACATTGGCCGAATACATCGAGGGAATAGCCGAAAAATAATCATAGTGTAAAAATAAATTAGTCAATTTTGTCAAAAAATGGTGTCGTCCGCAGGCGGAGTGCCCATTGGCGTTGGGCCAGACTCCACATAAATGTTGATGGGGGGGGTTCGCCCACAAATTGGTCTATTAAGACATCATTTGGAACATTTGTCTTGTCTATAAAGGCAATTTGACAAAATTGACTAATGTACTTTTACAGTTAATTGTTCAACTTAACAGGTTTAATTTTTTTTTAACAAGTTGTTTATTTTCACTTTTAAACAAGGTGAGCGATGACAGGGTAAACAGCAGTTGTTAAAGATTGCGAGGTGTTTAAAAAATTGTTTAAAACTTATCAAAACCGTGTTTAAAGACAAATGTTTATAAACACAACTAAACAATGTTGTTGAAAACTTAAACAACGTTGTTTAAAAAACCTTAAAACAACAGCACTTTAAAAAAAACCCTCTTGTTAAACAGACCCAAAATTTTAAAACAGCTGCTAACAGTGTATATTCATGGGTGAAGAGGCACTTTTTAGATGTGAAAGGTACTTTTCGCGTTATAATCAATTGTTTATATGTCAGTTTCTTTTTTTCTCGCCAACCTTTGCATTTAGACATTACATATAGGCCGACAGTTCAGATGAGAGGGACATCACTTTTTTTGATTCAAGATATAGACAGATACGCCAGTTATCGTATCAATTCTGCAATTCATGCAAGGGGTTCTGTTATAGCCCGACCGTATTACCTTTGCCTGCGAGGCAAGGTATTTGTGGTTTTACGATTAGATTGTGATGAGATAATATAATTCTGGTAATGATAATTTATTGTTTCATTAAATTGATCCGGCAGCATCATATAGCCCCCGGACCGTTAATAAAGCCACGACGATCCGGATAGTCGAATGGTTCGGGGGGGGTGACGGGGAAAACATTTTCGGCGTTTTAGGGCGTCGCAGGGTCTATTCTGTGTTAACTGGAGGCTTGATGTTAACGTATAATGAATGGATGCGTGAGACTTGGAGCAAATGAATCGTGTAAAATGTGATAGAGTAGGCTACAAGATGTGAAATGCTGCCATATGTGAATTGAATATTTGTCACATTATTATGGACCATGTGCAATTAAAAATAAATAGCATTATAAAACAATTATCGTTTTTCCCTTGTCGTGTCTCTTTTCAATACGCGTAGATTGCTGTATGTGACCGAGAGTAAGGCAATCAAATTACGTTAATTGGATTGGATGCCTAAGCAGTCAACAAATGACACGAAGGAGAGAAAGAGGCATGTGCTGGACATGAGGGAAATAAATATAATTATTAGACAACATAGTAAATATTGGTGAAAAAAAGGGGTTAAAAAAAAAAAAAGGGATTTATCAATTATGAGATATGGCCTATAATTACCATGGGTTAGGGAAAGGGAAGGAGTTAAAAAGAAGGAAAACTTCTGCACTCCTAGGGAAGTTAACCGAATGACAACCGAAAACGAGTGGAAATGCACTCTGTTTGGAGTGATTTTCACTATATTGAGTGGAAATTTGCTCTTGAAAGTACAAAACCACTTTTTTATACTCTTTGAGGAGTACATTTTCACGTGTTTACATTTAGGAGAGTATGTTGGGAATAGAATTGCAGAGGCAACAACGTTGTTAAAATATAGATGTGCGAGGTGAATAAGGACGATTAGGGAAACGAACACACTCATCTCAGTTGAAGAGATTCACATTATGTTGGAAAGTGAAGCGCCGGCGATATGCGCCCGGAGGGGTTGTAATGCACAAGAGACGACCGAGAAAACATCGAAGTGAGATGTGCCATTCGAAGTTTTATTGTACCAGTGGTTCTACATGTACCTATATACAAAAAAATAATTACCATATAGCATGTATAGTGGTGCAGTGTAACGAATTATCTGCGCTGCCCAAAAGTAGGACCGTTAATGCCCACATATGGATGATTGAGTTGGTTAGTGCGTTTGGAGTTCGCTAGGACTTTCCCTTTAAATTACGGTGAACCCAGGTTATTCAACAAATCTTCAAGCTTTATTACTGATTCCAACATAAAATTACAATTTGGAAAACAGAAAAACTGTAAATAAAACAGTAGTTAGCGGACTAAAATTATGTAGTGTATTTGGATATGGTAAACGACTGCAGGTAAAGTCCTGCTGCTTCGACTTTCAGTAAGGACTTGTAATAAAATGTACTATTATGCATTAAGTAATTGGTGATGTATAATATATACATTACCATATTAAAAGTTTACCCTGTTTCAACTATTTTTCTTCCGGTTTGTCTTTTCAAAATTGCCTAAAATAACCTATTACAAATATGTGGTGATGTAAAATACATCGTTTTATGATGTCAGTGTAGAGATTGTATAGTAACGATTTAATCTAACATGTTTAAACAAGTGAAAAAATGAACAATAATGTGAAGCTGAGAATTCACGCCGTTTTTTTCAATCCCTGCAATGGTTTCGCTTTTATGGCCCCATTATTTTATGTTATGCACGTTGTGAGTCCCACCCCAGTGCCAGTTAAAACGACGTTCTTACAGTTTTATTTTAAACAGTGTATATACATCATCATTCATCATCGGTCCATCCGGGGACGGAATGGAAGAAACCACTGGCCTCATGTTCGAACCAGAACGTACCTACAAAAACTAATAAACCTATATAGTGGGTGCCAGTGTAATAATTGTCTTCGCTTCCAAAGTAGGTCCGTTAATGCCTAGATATGGATGATTGAGTTGGTTAGTGGCGTTTCGGAGTTCAGCGGGAGCAGCCTGGAGTGATATGAGTTGATAGGGAAACACATCTTTAGTCCCCTATATATACACGATATAGCTAAAGTCCAATGCATGTTTTACCATCTGATACCTTGTCCGTGGAAGGACCCCCCCAGGCTCTGACCATCCTGCCCTGCACACCGTGGTAGTTGGCAATGCAAAAGATGATAAAACAACGATATTGGTCGATGCAGTGGAGCAATAGACGGAGCTCTCTCTCCCAAAAAAGCGTAGGCTATCTAGTCCGAGGGACACCTACGGATAGGTACTCCGAATCAAGGTTCCCGATTTTTATTTATTTTTTTTTCCTCCTCCATGGAAGCATATCACTCAAAAGTATTTTGAATTACAAAGTTGAATTGAAAAGTCCAGCCGTTTTGGATACAGTTAGGCAGAAAATGGCACTATATTGCCTTGGCCCATATGACAGTGTATAATGTCTTAGTAAATATCAATTTTGATAAAGTGTGTGTGTGGTGGTAGGGGGGGGGGGGGGCGAGGTTGTCGACCGGGTCACCCACCTTTAACATTTTAAAGGAAAATTGTACACGAATAAGTCATTTTGAACTGGCGCTTTTTGATGATGCCCGTTTTGCGCGTTATATTCAATTTTTTCTTCTGCCAAGATTAATCCTGAATTGGCCAAACCTCATGCAGTGATACACAGTTCTGTGTGTGTGCACACACCACACATAGTTAAACACCATTCAGCTGTTACTGGTATTTGGTCTTGATTGTAAGAGCTTCTCATATTACCATGACCATGGTCAAGTGATAGCAAGATTAGCTGACCTTTGCTTGCACTATTCATTATATTGGGTCTGGAAACTCTGAATGAGACTAGTTCCTCCCCAAGCTTTGTAGACTACCAGTATGTACCATTTTTCATGATTGGGCTGAGTCCAGATTGTTGGACAAATTCCACTGTTGAATGACTTCTATAGCCATTTTATATCTAACTAATTCTTCCAATGTTATACTGCTATGCAATTGTGGTAAACAGTTTACAGTTGTTTGCATGTATATTAACACTGATAGCATAGAACTAATTCATAAAGCAAACTAATATTCATGTTGGTCACAGGCCAACTTTTTTACAGCAGTATGACAGATAGTACTACACAATAGTGATTCGGTTGCATTGGACAAAGATGTTTCCGGTTTTTTAAAAGGGTAATCATGATAACCATGTCAACTGTAGCTTGTTGTTCATTGGACATGTGATTTCTACTTCAATGTAATATCAGATAACCACAAAAGTAGACGAAGCTGAGTGTCATTTGTTTCACGTAAAAGGTTGACCATTATGATTGATGCATGCCTGGCATTACTTCACAGTACTATCCTGCATTTTGTGACATTTAAATTACTAACGGATGCAGAAAAGGTTTTGAAAAAAAATTATGACAAAAATTCAAACTAAATTGTGTTTCAAAACTCATTGTGTTTCATTCACAAGTTGTGCATTTCAAATACAGAAGATTGGCCGTTCTTAATGCTGACTCAGATTTTTTTGTTTTGTAAGTTCCCTTTTTCCTCATCGACCAAAGGCACTTTAGATTAGGTACACATAACATTTATTATAGGCCAATAGTTCAGATGAGAGGGTCATTTTTTCGAGAATGGCCAGGTCAGTGCAAACTATCACTTCTGACAATTCATTCAAGGGGCCGACCTATAGCCTTATCTTGCTATAATATGAATTAGGCATTTGACCATGCACGCAACAGCGTCCTTGTACATGGACCCATTCACGTCGACGAAACCCGAATATTTGGTGTTTACAACACGTTTTTTTTTTGTGAGGATTTGCTGAAATCATAATTTCGGTACTGCACTGTGAAAAATTTCCGTCAATTAAGAAAAAAAAAAAAAAAAACAGATTTCCGTAAATTACGGAAAAATATGTTTGAGAAAACAATAAACAATAAAAAAACAAAAAACATTAAAAAATGTTAATTACGGATATATTTCAAAAAAATTCTGGCAGCAATATTTCGGACTTTTTTTTTGGTTCCGTAATTTTAAATTACGGAAAAATTCTGTTAAAAATACACATTTTTTTTCCGTAATATGAGACACATTTTTCTGCTAAAATTACTGTCAAAGTTCCGTTAATTGACAAAAGTCTGTAAACTACCAAAAAAATTCTGGAAAATATGCTGCCAGAAATTTCCGTAAATTTACGGAAATTTTTTGAACAGTGTGGTCTACTTTTTTCATTACATTGGTCCGGCACCACCGAGCCAACGATAGCCACCGGCCAGTAAACAAACGCAGAGGAAAGTGTATGCGTCCGTTCCCCGATCTGGATATGTCGGGATCGGTTCGGACCGGGAAATTTCGGGTCCCGAGTCGCCTGTAGGATTTATCCAATATGTAAACTAAGGTTTGAGGTCAAGAGAACATTATTGAAACGGAAGCATGGAATTGGATGGCGAGATTTGGATTATATGGATCCGTGAAATGTGTATAGTAGCCTATAGACCTATAGGCTACATACATGTATGGAGAATCCGACCATATATTTGATCTATGCATGGAATTGGAACAATTGTCACGTTATTATGAACCACGTGCCCATTTAAAAAATTACAATTTACCCTCGCTGTATCTACATTACGCTAAGCATGTTCATGTAATCGAGAGTAAGGCGGTCAAATTAATTGAGAGAGATGTAGAGGGAGAGGCGCATGCATGGAAGGGGTTAGAGCGACCCTTTATGGGATCGGATAAATGGACAGTCAACACAAATGATACAAAGGGAGGAAAGAGGCATGTGATGGGAAAATTAAGTGAAATATATAGACAACACAAGTAAGACTGGGTGAACTATATAAAGGGGTAAAGTATGGTGAAATACATTGAGGGGAGCAAGAATCAAGGCGGGGGGGAAGCACTTTAACCAACAACCACGGAGCTGAGGATTTCTGGAAACTTGCGGTAGGCCTATAACAACTACGCACGGGTTTAATAGGGAAAAGTGGAAACTGTATGGGAAAAGTGAAAAGAGAATATACTGGGGAGAAATATTACTGATGGTAAACTCCATGTGGAGAGTGGCGAATGATGAAATAGTAGCCTAGAAAAAAATATATGTGGTATGTTGGGAATATAATTGGGCACCTTGTACCAGCTCGGACAAAAAATGTTCTTCAAGAGTATAGCTAGGGACGTTCAGAACGTTGTTCACGGTACACTTTTTAAAAGAATTTTTTTTTTAACTTTTTCAATTTTTTTCGATTGATGCTATGTTAGTAGGTGTCGTTAGGGAAATGTCCCCCAAACAAAAAATTCAAAAATAAATGTGAGTGGTGAATAAAGGGAGATTTATGGGAAACGGAGAATTCAGTGGGAAGAGAGATTCACATCTCCTTAAAGAATTTTGATGTTACCAAAATATTTGTTTCCAATGGGTCTGTGTTGGTGGCCATCTATCTTGCATTAACAGTGGCATTAATCATACAAAGTTGAGAATTTAGTTCATTACCTTTCTGGATGGTTCATTGCTCATAACAACAACTTTAATCCAAAATTGTCAAGATCCATGTATTTCGAAAGACTGGCCCGTGTACAATAAGGAATCAAAAGTTCACTCACATTTTCACCCATAATCTCTCCCCATTGCCTCTTTCCTATCTCATTTTTGCTTTTTCTGTTTTGTGGATTTCCCTCCTTCTTTTTTCTCTCCCCTTCTTCTCCCACCTCTTTTCTCTCGGTCATTTGCTGAATATCCCACAAATCTGACATTAAGTAAATATATTTCTGATCTTATGATGAGAGGAATCATTTGAGATACCTTTACAACTAAATCGAATCACTCCGTATGACTGATCTTGAGACCCAAGATGCCGCCAAACGGACCCTGGGACATATTTGATTTTGGTATAAACATCACATTCTTTAAAAATCATGTTAGGATTTAGTTAAGGGAGTGCAAGGGAACCCATGTAATCTGCGAGACTAAAAGACACTATCGATGCGACTTTGCGGAAAGGCTTAAAAAGTGGAAGGATAAGTAGGCCTATGTAGAATTTTAATATCGTTCCTTTTCCAATGGAGAATTGACAGAAAGGAAGAAACCGGCAGTGTTCAAAAGATACGACTCGCCATTCAGTTTACATGCTTGCACCAGTAATAATAGTAGTATTGTTCGTGTCCGTATGGACAGTATTAGACTTATATATTAGAATTTGTCCTGATAGTTTGCTTCTGAGCTATTCTGGACTTATCATGCAGGATATGTTAGCGGCACCTGTACTTGTTACAGGCGTGCAAAATCTGTTAATGATTTTTTCAGATTTTCTGATTAGCAAATAACAGTGCATGCCAGTATGAATTAACGATGGATTTTTTTTATTTATATATTATTGTATATCATATGATCATAAGTATAGTTGTTATTTGATCA
The DNA here is from genome assembly GCA_023653785.1 of Ophioderma brevispina. Lineage (NCBI taxonomy): Eukaryota > Metazoa > Echinodermata > Ophiuroidea > Amphilepidida > Ophiodermatidae > Ophioderma > Ophioderma brevispina. The sequence goes on along the minus strand of JAMKCH010013847.1, from coordinate 3,148 downwards.
ACATTACTGTGTCAATTATATATCTTTTACATTATAATGTATAACTATATGATCATATTTTGGTATTATTGTCTAAAATATTGGGTATTGATGATTAGTGTTATTATTTGTTTAAAATACGGGGGATTGTATCCTCTGATGCTTTGGATCATATTAGGTAAACATGTTCTGTAATGAAAGAAATAAAGTAAAATCTGAATCTGAAAAAGTTACACCATCCATCCAGAGTTTTGTTTGTGCTCACTCAGAGCACACACGGCGCGACGACAGTAGTGAAAAGGGTTACCCCGGGAGCCGGTAATGATCCGGAAAAATACCCGAAAAAATACCGGGTACAGTAAACAGGGAGATATCGGGATGCCCATTATTTGTGTAAACGATGGTCCAAAAAAAACCTACACGTCCAATAATAAAACGAACGCGAACCCTTCATACGTTCGTTCCCGTTCTTGAAGTATTCTGCCATGATGGTTTCCTATTGTCATCCCACGCTCAATCACCCTCCACAGGACAACGAACACGTTCCTTTTCGAGTTCAATAAGCCGGGAACTCGTTCTAGATAACTTGCAATGTCCTCGCAGTCAGAACCAGGACAGAAATTAATACGATGCCTATCACGAACATATTGGACACAAGTCTACAATCACCAATTTCAACAAATTGCACGAAACTTTACTCTCAACATTCCAAATAAGATCAATATTGCCACATTTCTCAAAACAAACAGAATTTTTATCCATATAAGTGTACCGATTAATCTTTATAAATTGCTATGGGTATATCTGGTGTGATCAGGTGATTGGCTAGCTATGGCTAGACCTTTCATTTCACTCTTCTTTTCCTGCTCGCCAATTGTACTACACATGCATGCTTTAACACTTAAACTGCATAAGGGGGGGGGGGGTCCTAGGTACCCAACTTTAGTTTTTCAGCGGCGAGTTGTAACGCTTGCAATATATTTGGTTTATATTTTTTGTATTTGTAAACTTTTAGTTGCGCTTCATTGGCCCCCTGACCCACAAAAATCAAATCCATCGTGTAGTTTTTGCGTTAATTAGGTTGGGTACCTAGGAGACCCCCCCCCCTATGCACTAACGGAAGGGCCATGACATAAAATGAAAAATTTTATTAGAGTTACTGTGATTCATGGACTTCATACTGCATATAACCCTAGTGACATAAACAAAGTAAATATTAATTAAAAAAATCTTGCCAAAGTTAGTAGGCCATTGAGCCATTATATTTTATATTACATTATGTAGCGATTTACTGTAGGACTATGGTAAATTATACAGTAACCTAAAAAAATAAAAATGGCATGAGACCTTTATGTTTGTGCTTAATGTAAATCTAGTTCATTTCTTCACCATTAAAGCAATCAGCACACGTCTCGGGGAAAGCAAGGCAGTAGAAAATGCAGAAACAAATTAGTGGTCTTTTTCGCACATTTTGACGCGAAATTAAATCAATGTTTGCCCCTAATTTTTTACTGAACAAAACTTTCGTGAGTTTTAGTTTCTTTATTGTTGATGTCTTTGAAGCCTTCAAACATGTGGGGTTTTCATCTTAAACAATTCCTTTAGGAAAGTGGTTATATTAGGGGGGGTCCCTAGGAACCCCCCCCACCCGTTAGGCCACTAACGGAACGTTGTGCAAACCCTTTTATGCAGTTAAGTGTTTTAAGAGCGCGGCCTGTGTTATTCTTTTGAAAAAACACTGCCTATTACAGTGTGATCAGGCTATCAAGGGATAATAGTTATCTTAACTGTTGATTTTCCAAGAGCAAATTAAAAAAACAAAAGAAAAAAGTAGACAAATTTTGTTACAATGAACAAAAAATCCATGTTGACTGTGCTCTCAAAGCATACAAATTGCTGCTGGAAAGCCAAGTAAGATAATTCTTATCCTCTCAGGCAAGAGTTCGTATTGATCGTGAACAAGCAGGTGGAACAAGATATCGCATTTGCCTCTGAAGATGTGACCAAGAGTAGAAAGTGAACGTCAATGGCCTGGTAACCATATATTTTTCAACTATACCAGCGTGATCTAATCATGAGTCGACCTCTTAAACTAATTACCTGTCAAAATGCAGGCCACATGTTGACCTCTTTGCTTATGCTACAGATATAGAGTACAAGTCAATTTAACGCCCTGTTTCTGCCACTTGGTCGTGCGGTTGTTCGTATCAAGTTAACAACGACCGCGAACCACAATCGAAGACGAACATGGGTAAATAGGCCGAGGGGTGGAAGCACGCGCGAATAGGAGTTAGGCGTTTTGAAATGTTCCAATCTCACCGGGAATTCAGTAAGTGTCACGCCGCGCAATAATCTGGCGGACTGATGGTAAATGTGAAGTGGTAGGAGATACCAGAGGCATTATCACCATCTTGTAGTGTGGTAAAAAACAATTGATATTCAGTAGCGCGGGGATATCAACAAAAAGGAGCAGTAGGTTTGTATCATTTAAATATGGGTGTCATTCAGTCTTCATTTCAAGTAGCATATATGCTCGTAATTAACAATGGAGTAAAATGATGGAAAATCTGTTAAAGCTTTGTTTTGAACATTCAAGCATTGATTCTAAGTTTGGTACCAAAATGATGTCAAACTTGTTTATGAAAGTCCTAACGACGTCATAGTGGCTTTGTTAAATTGCGTTTACACATCACCTATACTACAGTCGCATTTTCCCCAAAATAACGTGGACTTTGTTACAATTTAAGAGTTTTTACTCTAAAAAACCAAGAACAGCAGTGCGTGAGAGCATAGTATCGTTCAGTACTTATGGGACAAACTGCGATTAGAAAAAATGTACATTTGGATATTGAAAACCAGATTGCAAACGGAACACCAACCACCACATGACCGCTTTGGACGGCTGCTTGTAAAATTGAACCTTAAAGTGGTTGCTTTCTTCCATCCAACATATAATAGAAACCCAAGGATATAACCTGTTTTCCTCCCACTTCGCATTGCGTTGCTATGGGCCCAGCGAAAGGGTCAATCGGGTATAAATTTAGCGTCAATTTCCCACTCTCGAAGACGCGTCCTACCAAAAAATTAAATCGGGTTCCCCTCGGGATATAACAACACCTGCACCGCCGCCTTTCAATCCAGGAATGGTCAATTACTGGATATTTGTAGA
>JAMKCH010013846.1:0-51641 GCA_023653785.1 Ophioderma brevispina | reverse complement strand
CCACTTTACTAATATTCCATGGAAGGAAATGAGATAACATTATATTATTATGAAAAGAAAAACCTTGATAATATAACGCCAAACAAAATGTCTAGTCCATGATTCTGTTCAATATTGAATTGGAGTTTCGTAACGTCATAGTATTCTGCTACAATCATCATCATAGGCCACCCCTTCCTAATATAACTTACTGCCCGCTTGAAACGCTGATAAAGACTGAAAACTTTAGAGCGATCTTTCTCTGATATCCACGCAAACACAGTCCTCTGTGTCTAGTTGGTAATTCTCACGCCTTGATAATCAAGAGTCCGGGTTCGAAACACCCGGGGGGGTGTTTTTTGTCTGTCGTTAATTTTAATTAGACTTTAATTCTGTTGCTCGCCAGTTATTCCGAGCTTCTATATAATATTTACCAAGTTACATTCTCGGGTGTAATAATTTACTTGATCTCGCGTGCATTGATTGAGTTTCGCATCGTCATAGAGTCTTCTAGAATCATGCATCATAGGCCACCCTTCTAAAAAATATATATTAATATAGTTACGACGCCGGCCGCTTGAAACTCGAAATAAAGACTGAAATACTTTAAGGCGATCGTTTCTTCCTCTGATTTCGTGTCACACCAGTCCTCCAATAGAAACATATTAGACCGCTGACCAATTTGTATTGTAAACAATGAACTTTGCGGTTCTCCGATGCAGAGATGTCCCTATCGCTCGTGTTGTTGGGTTGTGGTTGTGTGTGTGTGGTGTACGTGGTGGGTGATTTGGGTGTGGGTGTGTGTGTGCGTGTGTGTGTGTATATGTTGTATAAAACTATTATGTGTGGTGTTATACAATTGTGAGTCAATAAAAAGCCCTACATTCAAGGAAATATTTTTTCCAAAGGTAAACGTTCTTTTTTGGCTTGAATGTTTGCTTTTGTTGTTTTACAAGGATAAACACGCTATCAGAAGATGTTTTTATTTGGGTGTCTTTCGGACTTTGGGGTTCAGAAACTATGTCAATTTTCGGAGAGACCTAAAATTCCTGTTTGGCCGATTTTAACCATACAATGCGGAGAGACTCACATCACCGACGTATACCATTAACACATTATATCAAAGGCAATTCACACATGCAATTCATTATGGTATCGATTTCTCTCAACAAAGTTTGAATCAAACGGTCTATTGTGTAACATAATTATAATCAAATATCTTCATCAAGAAATAACCATTGTTCAATCAATAAGAGTCAGTTTATTGAAAATCACTCCATATCATGTTCATGAACATAATGAAACCCCTGCTCAGAGATTTTGTTTTACATCTCTAAGGTAATGAATTTACATAAATACAGTGTACTCAGCGTCCTTAAATATCGAGAAGAACTAAAGCTAAGTTTTCTGTAAAAGATTGGAATTAAACCTTAAAAATTAAATATCCCAATGTTTTTTACGGAAACAAAACCTTCTATGGTTTCACTTTGGCTTCCAAGTTTCGTTTGTAGGTTAAAACTCATGAAATCTTGCTGAACCAAAGTAACCTGTGGCCTTACACCAGCTAACTTGAACTTTCTTATTTGGGAAATTGAACATTTTGTACTCAGCAACAGCCCAACAGGATTTTTATTACGTCCTCATAAAAATAGGCATACCTCTTTTCCTCCTAAGTCCCAATTAACAACTAAATAAACGTGTTCAGAAAGCTGTTTATCCCTCTTTATAACAAAGCAAAATTTTGACACAAATAATTCTTAACTATTTTTAATATTTTTTATTCTGATGTAGGGTTTTTATTGACTCCACAACTGTATATATGTATATGTTGATATCTTTCTCTAATACTATTAGAAAATGCGATATTCTTGGTAATCAAATCGAAAATTCGGGTTTGTTCAAAAGAGCATATCCTTCAAATTCGTATAATCATAATTCTTCGAAAATCAGGGTTTATCAACTTCCGATAAAATAGAAGATGCTTGATTTTCTCTTTCTTGCACGACAGAAATTCAAATCATTTTAAATTATCTCATTACATATAACGGCCGTCTTTATGTAATGTCAGGGTGTGTAACTTTGTTAGGGGGGACAGGGTCTCGAACATTTTCGGACCTTATTGGGCCTTACTAGCCTCCCCCATTTCCGCGTCTTGTTTGTTTCTTTTTATGCTAATGGAATAAACTTGATTGTATTAGGTATCCGCCACACTTTTAGTATTGTTATTATTTTCAATTTTAATCAGTTTATCGAAACAATAGAAAAATGCAAGCAAACACGTATACACACATCTTAAGCCAATAGGTAATGGGTGTTACCAAGAACGATATTTGTTCCTTTCAAGTGCACAACCACATCCCTGGTTCACATCCTAGGGTTCAGGAAACAGAAGTCCACTTTTTGCCAGAAGTCACGTTTAACTACTACAGTCATGCCTTTTGCGAGCCATACTTCCCATTCGACAAGGAATCGGATCTGCACCCACTAATGGTCCAGTAACTTTGAATGTACCCCCTTTGACTTATTTATTTAGGAGTGTAGTTTTGCATGTATATCATAATAATTGATTCAGGTTTTGTTTATTTAAAGCCATGAATGTCTTCTGTCGATTTCTTTCTTTTTTTTTCAAAGGACAGCTAACATGCTGTTATACACCTGTCTAAAATCGCGGTAAATAAAAAAAAAATGGTTAATAGACGATTTGCAAATATCATTCCTTACTTGACATAATATGAAAAAACAAAGACTGGGCTTTACAATCTTGTTTAGTTGGATTTTATTTGGCTTTTAGCATGCAGAGATATAATCAATAAGTGTCGATACACCAAATTCGATTTTGTGCCACAGATGTTTTTGGTACTGTGCCTTTGTAATAAAGCTCACAATTTTCCTTAACATGACGCATCTGACGCACTTTTTTCAAGGGGCGGGCGTCCGTGTGAATCATAGGAAGGGGGAGGGCATTAAACAATTAGCTCATATAGGTAAAAATCCCTTATTTTTTCACAATATATGCTTTAACTCCGCGTCCCCCTGCTTTTTTCATCTGACACCACAACTATAATTTTCGGAAACCTAAACGGTCGGAATAAATCTGTGCTTTATTCCGTGAAGGGTTTCCGAATTCATAAGTGTGTCAGATGGGTCGGCTTAAGAAAAACACGTAACACATATCCATTATACCTGTCCCTTTTTAACCAACCCTGGCTTGTTGGCTCAGTTGACAGAGCGCCGTGTTAGTATAGGAGATCCGGCGAAGCGTACATATTTGTTTTCAACCTTGTGTGCACTGGCCTCTCAAAAAAGATTAATAAAATTCATTCAAGTATCAAGGTGTCGGTATGACTTTGTTTCATGTTACTTCAAGACCATAAAAATCTCTCTCCTCCAAAGTAAACTGCGGTTGCTGTAGCCCATTGTTTCTCTGCTAACAAACAACAGTATGGCGAATGTTATACAATGTATCTTCATAAAGCCAGAACTTACTGAAGATCATTTCCACCTTTTCGCATTTTTTAAAGTTTATTTATTATTTAATTGCAAAGCTGGGAAAATGTTAATAATACTAAATTCTTTCATTCAATCTTTTCAACCGTTTCTCACTAAACCAGATAGTGCAAATAAACTCCATTTTTGTGTTCCGCAGTAACTGGAACTGGACCTATCTAACTCTTGATTGCAAAAAAAAGTAGATGAAGAAGGGATTGGAAACCTGGTCTTTTTCTTAATTGGTGATTGCTCACACTTCGTATTAAGTGATATTTAAGATTGAAGAAAAATCGTTTTTCGATATATCATTTTTGAGACAGGCTGCAGAGTCACTACTCTCCTTCGCTATTCGTAAAACTTTTTTTCGTAGCTAATTGGAATTGTCTGACTTTTAAAGGACGGTCCTGGCTTTAGTTTAATAGGCGACTTACAACATAGTGGTGTACGTTTTTTTTTTGTCCTTTGGCATAGTTGTTGGCAGCTTTTGCGTAAAATAATCGTCCAGAAGTGGATCGCTAAACGTTGTGGCGTCTTGTGCCCATCGTACTAAGAAGTGGACAGCTCTCAGCAGCTTGTGGGAAGAGCCGGAGGAGTGCTTTCAAAGCTACAATGGTTTTGCTTACATAACATCCACAAGCAGTGGCATGATGGGTAAGTATAAAGCTAAACGGGACAGTGTATTGAGGGAGCACGGACCTGATTTTGGGAGTTTTGTCCCCATCTCTGTAAATTTCTTCTATTACCCCCCGACAGAAAATGAAACACGAACACAAAAAGGTAGCTGAGCGTTCTGTCAGGAGTAAAGGACCATTTATTATACCACTTGTTTCCAATTATAGTGTTCAAACAATACATATAATAGGAAATTCTTGCCACTTAAAAATTACACTTTGTATTCCATGTAATTATACCTATTGGTAATTTCCATCTTTGTTAATCCCCTTTTGGAGTAACCCTCAATTGACTTGGAAAATACAGCTTATAAACCATGTATTATACATAAGGGTAATTCAGTTTGTTGTAATCCCCCCCTTTTGGATCACCCTCAATTGACCTGGTAAATACCACTTGCCTACTTCCCAAGTAAACTACATGAGAAGGACTATAAAGTGGCCTAACCTTGCTTAACGAATTTATGAATAAAGCTGAAATAAAGTCCCTCTAGATCACTTGCTGACTTCTCAATAAAATCCCGGTGAAGTTGCACCTTTACAATGAGTGTATTAGCGGATAAATTTGAATAACATTAGCATGTACTATATAGCATGAGGTAAGTTCCCCTACATCTTTGTTGACTTCCTAAGTAAACTACTTATAGAAGTTCACTGAGTTGACAAATTAGAATTTAATACACAGACTAAACTAGTTTTTTAAAAGTCCTGTAACAATTTTTGAATGTTCAGGTAATTACCTTAAATAATAATGGGCTGAAAAAATAAAATATATCCTACACTGCTGTAGAATATTATATATAATTAAGTGCCTTAGCGGTAGTGTTAATAAACAAACCTGCCAACATGGCAACCTATTTCTTGATTCAATAATTTAAATATCCACAATTACCTATAAATTTAACAAGTCAACCCCAACTGTTACATGAATAAAATCAAAGTTCCATACCATGATTCATGTAAACCCACCAACCCAAACTATTCTTACATACAACAAATATAAAATAACAACAAAAATAAAACAAAATGTGCCGGAGGGTGGAAAAATTTTCCGTCCGAGGTAAAAAATAAGCTCCTACTCCTCCGATGACAGATAGCGTTGTGACTGCTAACATGACTTGAATGCCCGTTGCTAAGGAATAATATCAGACTCTGGTTGGCTAATAATAAACAATAGAATTCCACTGGTGACGTCATCCGGGAAGCATAAACCACTGCAACAAAATAACCAAACCCGGTTTAACAGTGGTGGACTGAAGCATTTTCTTGCATGGGTAAATTTGACTTATATTCCATACTCTCTATGTAGCTTCCTAAACATTATTACCACCGCGCCATACTGAAATGAGAGCACGAACAACAAATTTAGTGCTGGGAGGCCGTATCTGGCCATGAGTAGGACCATTCTTACCACTTTTTACCATTATAGTGTTCAAAACCAAACAATCACATAGAAGTCAAGGTGTCTTGCCACTTAAATTCAAACTTTGGTAGTCCATGTATGATAACCTATTGGTAATTTGCAGTTGTTGTAATCCCCCTTGTTGGATTACCCCTTATTGACTTGGAAAATACCGCCTTATAAACCATGTAATTATACATAATGGTAATATCATTGTTGTACTCCCCTTTTGGATCACCCTCAATTGACACTGGTAAAATAACCACTTGCCCTACGTCCCAAGTACAACTACAGAGAAGGAACCTATAAAGTGGCCTAAACCTTTCCTTAACGAATTAATAATAAAGCTGACATAAAGTACTCTAGATACTGCTTGACTCTTTCTCAATAAAATACCGGTAGAAGTTGCAGCACAGCACACCTTTCATGAAGTGTATTGCGATATTTGAATAACATTAGCATGTATTATAACATGAGGTAAGTTCCCCTACATCTTTTTTGACTTCCTAAGTAAACTACTTGTAAAGTTCACAGTGAGTTGACAAAATTAGAATTTAATACACAGACTCTGTTTTGTTAAAGTCCTGGAACACTTTGATGGTTCATGTAAAGTACCTTAAATAATAATTGGCTGAAATAATATCATACATACCTGTAGAATTAATTATTATATATTAAGTGCCTTAAGCGGTAGGTTTAATAACATAAACCTGCCAAACAAGTGTTCTGAAAAGGAACTTGAAACTAACCACCCCCCCCCCCCCGGAATAAAAAGGGATGGGGTAACATAAAAATGGCACTGCCCTTGTCTGGCGACGAGTGAATTTCACCAAAACAAACAGCTCATTATTTTTTGGATTGAAAAAATGAAGAATGTTTAAAACCCAAGTAGTCATTTTGGCCCTAATCAAAACTACAAAATCCTTGTGTAAACATTTTAAAATTTCATCAGTGCATAGCTTCTCATAGCCTATAGCCAGCTCACCCCGAAGAACTAGGCAAACAGACTACACTATCCGAATGCTTCGCAGGAGCTGTCTAACACCAGTTAAATTACCCTTAACCCTAACCTCTAAGCCACAAAGAAATCTTCAAATTATTTGTTCCCCATTCAAAACCAGAGTGTGTTGGATCCTCTTACTCTCTTTCTTTGATCCCAAAGAAGCTGCATTATGAGTTACAATATGCTCATACACCAGGACAGACGTTTCAGATGGTTGTACTGTAACCTACCTTTGATATGACTGACCTTGTGTGATCTGGGTATTATCATACCCAAAACCAGGGGGTGTCTTTTCTAAATACACTGGTTGTATGGAAGGCACGAACCGTGTGCCAGGGAACTGATATTTGTACTTCGGCAGGTGTTATTAAAAACTGTTGTTAACCCTGACCATCTAGAAAAAACGCAAAAACCCTGCAATAATTCTTAGAGTTTCGAACATGAACAATCAAGCTTGCCAATAAATAACACAAGAAATTTAAATTAAGAGGAAACGACCCAAATTGCAATTAATATTTGCTATATCACCAATGGATTACCTCCCTGTCAAGAAAATATGGTTAAACTGAAAAAATACTCTAGATTATTTCCAAGTTTTATGTAGACCCCTGTTACGCAAGCATTCATTCTTTTATGGGATAAAAAATAGACGTTAAATGGCTTATATTAATATAGCAAGTATACCCTTGTATACCTAACCAGGTAAAATACCTGTAGCAAGCATGTCTTCCAAGAAAAGTTTCCTGAAATAACAGTATAACATTAAATGCTACAAAATTACCTATGTGTGCTTCCCAAGTAAAATACCTTGTAAGGCAGGCTTTTCCCAAGAAAAGTTCTTTACTATACCTATATAGTACTTTCATAAATACAAATATATACTTAACATATTATTAACTATGCAGTAATTACCTTGTACTACCAGGTAAAATACCTGTACGCAGCATTTCTTCCAAGAAAAGTTCCTGAAATAAACATGTATACATGTAATGCTACAAAATTACCTATGTGTGCTCCCAAGTAAAATACTTGTAACCAAGCATTTTCCCAAGAAAATTCTTTATCCTATAGCATATATATAGATACTTTCATAAATACAAAGCATATACGAGACTATATCTTCTAATGCATTATTACCCTTGTGTATATCCAGGTAAAATACCTGTAGAGCAAGTCTTCCAAAAATCCCCCTGAAAATAAACATATACCTTTAAATGCTACAAAATTACCTATGTGTGCTCCCAAGTAAAATACTTGTAAGCACGCATTTTCCCAAGAAAAGTTCTTTACTATACATATAAGTACTTCATAAATAAATATATACTTATAATATACTATACAAGTATACCCGTGTGTCACCAGGTTAGAAATACCTGTAGCAAGCCTGTCTCCAAGAAAAGGTCCTGAAAATAAACAATATATAATTAAGAAGTGGCTAAAATTATCCACGTGTGGGTAACCATAACATGAAAATACTTGGAAACAAGCATTTTTCCCAGAAAAGTTCTTAAGAATATAGAGATGTTGAAACAGTCTTAAACTACTACTACTACAATATAACTGTGGTACCTAAGTACATGTACTTTCCAAGTAAGATACCCGAAAGCAAACACATCTTTCCGAGACAAGTTCCTAGAAATAGACGTTAAGTGCCTTAGATCCTAACATAACATTGTGTCACTTTCATAAGATACTTTACGCAAACATCTGTTCCTCGAGATAGGTCTGGCCCGGAAACATAATAAATGTCTTAAGTTACTAAAAAATATTAATTCCTTCCCGAAAAATTCGCTGAAAAGAATACAATACAGAATAGATGTTGAAGTCCTAGAAATTGTCCTCCCAAGTAAGATACAGTAAGCACGCATATCTTTCCGAAAAAGGTTCCTGAAAAGAATAGCCTTATACACGATCAAATAACGAATAACATTGTTGCACTTCCCCGCCGTATACAAACACGGTCTTTCCGAGAAATTTCCGACAAGAAGATGTCATGGAAAAAATGCCTTAGAAACTAGCGTGTGTACTTTTTTTTCCCGATGACATAGACCCTTGAATTGCAAAACGATGTAAAACATGCCATAAAAAACTAAAATAAAATTTCCTTTCCGAGAAAAACCTGAAAGCAATATAAGCATGTTGAATGTGTAAAATACTTTTAAAACCAGGTTAGTACTTCCATCCATCCACGCAGATAGCAGTAAGCAGAGCTGTCCTTCTTCCGAGCAAAACTGGGCCGAAAAGAAATGCAAGTTAAATCTCTAAAATTACTTTTACTATTACTGCAAAACCAACCATTTTTCCCCGAGGGAAAAAAAAAAGTTTCCTGAAAGAAATATATGGATGCCGAACGTCTTAAATTACTAGGATATTCTTGTTACTTCCAAGTAAAATACCTGTAAGCACGCTTCCTTCCGCGAAAATTTCCTGAAAAGAAATAGATGTTAAATAATATTGCCTTAAATAACCAAACTAACATTGGTTGCATTTCCAAGTAATATACCTGCAAGCACGTCATTTCCTTTTCTCCAGGCAAAGTTCTTGAAAGAAATAAACGTTAAATGCTGAATTATAACTACTAAAAAGAACCTTTTTGTACTTCCAATTAAGATACATGTACACGCATTCCTTTCGAGAAAAGTTCTTGAAAAAGAAATAACAATACCATACAAACACGTTTAATGCTTTACAACCTCTAAAAATATCATTGTGGACTTCCCCCGGTAGATCCATAATCACGCATTCACGATACATCTTGATGTTCATATATCGTGCACACGCGCCACACGTACAAAGTTTTAGCAGTCTAATACAGCCTATTAGAATAATTTTTGTTTTGGACCAAACACACACGTATCCGTGGCCGCGTGAGCCAGAGAACCGTACCTCGGGGTCTCACGGTGTGCTTGTTAAAAGAATCGCCGAACCCCGCATAGCTTAATGCCACATACATAGTGTACGTTACCGTCCTGTCAATACATTCTCATCCTACTGAAGACATTTTTTTTTAATTGTTGTACGAGACACACCAACACGATGGCTGTTATGGAAACAACGTACCTGGACTCTTGATGCGTAACAAATCCACGTAATTCGCGGAACCCTCTGCTTACCATGCTAAGCTTCCCCCCTAGTTGTTGGCGCATCTTCATCATGTCCCATTAATTTTAATAATTACATCTAAGATGTTTCAACTAAGAGTCCCACCATCACAGGAACACTCCCCGTTGGAATTAGCAATTATAGGCCCATCAGTGATCGCTAAATCATAATCAACAAACATCTTTCTATTATATATATAAAATGTATTGGTAATACACTTTGCAGGTGATCGGACCATGTGCGAAACAAATATCTTAATTATGGCTTGACGCACGGACACGATACTATAAACACGTATGACTGACCGATTCATATCAATGAGCACTCTGCACTTTTCTAACCGGTTTTTGATTCCGTCGGATATAGAGCCCACAGCTTACCTTACTTAGAAGCTTATTCATGCAATTACCAAATACATTCAACTCTCACGGTTGTATACTGACGGTACCTTAAAGGAATTGGCCAAGGAACCCCCCTTTAAACACCCATCTTTTTTTTTATTTAAACAAACTTCCCCAAAAGCATAAAGTTGACCACCATTGAAATGCTACGGAATAATAATTGTGTGATCCGTAACGTGAAATAACGAAATAATAATGTAATAAATGGAAAAAGAGTCACGATTAAAACATTTAACAATCATGTTGGCCTTCCCACGTAAATTACATGTAAAAGAAAAACACAATTAAACAATGCTTCGCTGCAAATCATGGCAGGGACCCGCAATCTGTTCAAATAACATAAAAAAACACGTGAAAATTTTAACACAAATTTGAGCATAAAAGAATCAAGCAAAAAAATTAACATAGCAGGATATAACGGAAAATGGGCCGAGAACATAAGCCGAAGAAAAACAAACAAATATGTATGTGATGGTGACCGAAATAAAACAATGCTAATTAGATAAGAAACCTCGACAAACTATATTTGAAATAAAACTGCCAGACAGGTCACCTAAACGGCAAGAGATTGATCGCATCACATTGCGAAACCTCGCAAAGGTCCACGTGCACAAGACCTATAGTGCCGCCGATAAACAACCAATGCGACACCGAGACTACGGAGAAACTGTTTAAAAGTGACCTACAATATTGGCAGGTTATTCAAACATTGAAAAACACACATGCATTGCACACTTAAAAAAGTTTATAGTTAACACAAGACTAACGACATTGAAGGTCCAAAGAGGGAAGCAATTTTTTTTAAATGGGGACAAATTTTAATATCGCGCTTGATAAAGTTACAACTTGCGAAGTTCCATGGTTGACCATGACTTTGAATGGAACACCGATGATGCTCAAACAAAGTTCATTATTATTCCACAATTCCAATATGTATTTTTATTTAGCCTTGTGAAGGGATATTCCACCATATAATGAAAACTGGGTGGAACTGACCGATACACACGGGTACATTACGACCCCATCATTGCTTTCAAGTGGCCCCTTCCATCTGCTAATGATTACATCCAGCTTTTTAATTAACAAACAGGAATATTGGTTAATCCATTGCCCCGTATTTTCCTAGCCTAGCACCCATTAGCCAGTGACGCAAAGCGTCACACACACGCGAACCGTTTTTATATCGCTATAAAAACAATTTGTGGACTGAATCATAGCGTTAATCCTAGTAGTGTATAAAAACAGCCAGAAACAGAATTCCTACAAATAGAACACATGGAACATTTCTAGGTGGATTTTTTACGAATTACGTACCCCGAGGTCAGATTTCACACGAAAGGCTCATTTGCCTTAAATTGCGAACGAGCCATAAACTACAAACCACAATATGTTTATACGCCAGATCTTTACACATTAATGCAGAATTTAGAATCCGATTAAAAACAAAACGAGGAAGGGGCCGAACCCATTGAAATTAATGACCTAAAACGCTACATAACAATAAATATACAACTAATAATCGCATAAATTTAAAATCAAACCCGATTTGAAATTTACAATATCGGAAGTGCCCCAATCAACGATGGTGTAAAGAATACCCAACTAAAAACCACATGAATTTTAATTCTGCATGATATGGTTAATTTTTAAATTAACCCCAATGCATGCACACAAAGTTTAACAAAGGTAAACAAACGAGTGGGTCCCCTACACTTAAGCGGAATATATAGTTGAGGGTTTAATTTTTTTCGTTTTCTTTTAAAAGACTGCATGAAAATCAATCGTAATACCAAAAAAAAAAATATACCTATGATGACCTGAGGATGTTGAACACGAAACGTGAAGGGGTATGAAGCAAAGGGATTGGAGAAACTGAGCGCAACAGAATACAATACCAAAACGGAGATTGTTAAAGTAGTGTTAAAGAGGGTTTCAAGAGGGCCACTAAACAATCATGACGTTGAACAAAAAGGTATTCAATGACAAACTTAACAAAATTCAAGTAGTTCTCTAGAACAACATCAAAGTACTCCCTATGTTTGCGAAAATACCGCAACCCTCCAAGTCCTGGCTGAAATTACTACTTGTCAACAATCTCAACGGAATGATAGTTCCGGCTGAAAGACCCAAACATGGTTTCCATTGACCTAAACTGATTCCGTCGTAATGAACATCTCACTGATGAACCCATCACCACTCACGCCACAACGGAATATAAATCGTATCCATTTACAATGATTTTGATTTTACAACCATGTTGAATAATGTGAATCCGCGAGTTTCTAACTTCTACCCCGAAGGGTACTTGTAGTTCTGTCTATGGCGAAACCGGTCAGAAAGACGTCCACATATTAATTTCCAACGTATGCTATTCAACATATGACATCCAACGACTTCTGATTGAAAGTTCATGTGACCACAAACCACAGCTCCATCAGTTCAGATTGTATTTTTTATTACCACGCAACCTGCCGGTGAAAATATTTCAACGCATAGCTTAAAACTGCTCGCTTGATTTCGTAAACAGCAAGAGTGAAAGGACCATCGGTTAATTGCCAAATGGGAACCGAGTTAACTAATTTTCGACAAGATCTCCCCAACTAAATTAACTGTAAAAGAATTTTGTCTACAATAGATCCAAACCAATTTCCCATTGTACGTAACGGATGCCTGATATAGTTATTGCTTCGATGGCGTTGATTTTCAACAAATTGAAACAACCTTGAGAACAATCTCAAAGCTAGCCTCACATGCACATGCGCCCACCACGTCTTTATTATTCGATTTGGACGATGACCAACGAAACTGATGAGTTATAAACGCTTAAATATAAAGCAAGTGAACGACAGATTTGCCAAAATATTTCTGTCAACCAAAACCCAACGCGACCTTGCTCCTACGACGCTGTCAGAATGGCGTTTCTAAAAATTTTCCGTCCGAGGTAAAAAACAGCTCCTACTCCTCCGTAGACCAGAATAGCGTTGTGATTGCTAACACGGCTGAATGCCGTTGCTAATGATAATCGCAGAGCTCATTGGCTAATCATAAAAGATAGGAATTCACTGTGACTGGTCATCCGGGAAAGCAACAACTGCCAAAATAAACCCGGTACATGTTGAAGAACCATTTCTGCTGGGTCAAATGTTTATTTTCCAGACTAGCTTCATAAACATTAATCTTAAATAAGCCTTCCATCGTTGAATTTGGACAAATAATAACTCAGTATTTAAAAGTGTTTCATATCTTGCAAGGGACCGGTACGAACGGAACTTTTTTTATACCAAAACAATTTCATCATAAAATTTTAGTCCTAATTTGAGGATCAAATTGTCCTAGGGTGACAATTCTTTGAGAAGGCAGAAGTTTTTTTTTATCTGTTATTTTTCTTTTCTTGACTTTGCTTTTGCTTGGGGTATATGTGAATGTGTTTGTGTTGGTTGCCCCTGGCTTTTCGGGAGACTACGTTTAAAAATCTTGTGTAACTCACTGAAGATCTGTTGGCTTAATAAGAGCTCTGATATTTCTCCTTTTTTTAACATAATAGGGATGGTCTTGAATATTTTTGTAGGGTGGTTTAACTTTTGTATTAATCGTTTTGGTTTTTGTGTGGTTTGTTTTGGTTTTTGTTTGTTTGGTTGTTGTTGTTTGCTTTGTGGTTTTTCTTTTTGTTTGGTTGTTTGTAGTTTGTAGTTTTTTTTCAATTAAAGAAATCTTAATTTACTGTTTTTTCAACCAAAATATTTAGAACAATTCAACTATGGCATACTAAAATTTTATTAATTTTTCCAGCTAATGTTCTCTGCTGGTAAGGAATTCCGTGTTTGTTCTGACCAATAATTATTTAATTTTATATGCGTGGGCGAAATATTGAGAAAACATTGATTTTTTTTTTAACGAAAGAAAACAGCAAATCAACCATGTTTCGGTAAGCGACCCTTGATTTAAGGCTTTGAGTCAATAAAGGACGTTGTTATTTTTGTTAAGCCAAATTTAAAATATCCGGTTATTCCTGTGGAATATGTATAGCCTTTTTGAATAACAAAAAACCTCACCCATACCTGTTTTGTCCTAAAGTGTCACAATGCTTTGAACATTTGGGGTCCAAACTGTAAGGATGCAGAAGAGTACGTTTTCCCTATGGTCCCGGACCATATTGTATAGACTCTGTCAAATACCAATTTACAAACTGGTAATTGGAATATTTCATGATGTCAATGACAGGTGTAAATGTAATGTTCTCCACAAGAAAGCGGAGGGGTCTTGATCCGATTGACTCTAATAGAGAGGAGGACAAACAACCACTAGTTTCAAAGACCTATCACGTTTGCCGCCCCGCGCCGTTGGGTATGAAATCCTATCCTACTACCACATCCAATTTTAGAGAGCCGTCTTCAGGTAATGCGATATTGCCCTCTCAAAGCAGGAGGGAAAGCGCTCTTTGGAAAGTGGCGCGGCATAGGGGGAAGGATTTTTAACAAAACCAATTTTGGCAATTTCACAGCCAGCGCAAGAAAACCTGGGAGAAAATCTATACTACACACTAGGTTATGAAAAATATAAAACTGTAGTGCAAGTCAAATACTTTAGAAAATGTTGTGATCATACTGTTTTTGGGGGAGAAGGTTTGAAAGTGGAGGGCACGTGTGGTCCAGTGTATTGAGCGCTCGTCCGCAAAAGTCTGCCAAGGTCGTGGGTTCGATTCCCACTGCGGCCAACGTGTTGTCCCTGAGTAAGGCACTTTAACCTTAATTCCTCCTACTCCTCTCCACCCAGTGTATAAAAATGGGTACCACATATTCAATCGGGAAAGTACAGACTCTCGCTGTGCGGGAGGATTGGCGAACCCCCCCCAACAGCACCCATAATACGGCTGAGACTGGCCCAAACGCTAAGGAAATAGAGATGGGCACTACGCCGCGCAACGAGCTGCAACGCCGACGACGACGACGTTGAAGATGTTTTCTATCGGTTGAAGAGTTCCTGATATCAATCATTTTGGTGCAAACCCGCTGGAAATGTGGGGAACCTTGTAAATGTGGGGGGGGGGGTGTAGCAAAGGTAAATTTGGAAATGAATTTCAATGCACACCAACACATTGTTCTCGTTATAATGTTTACAAATGGTAGAGTATGCCGGTAACCAGGATTGTTTATGGGATGACTTTTTACCACGCCTCAGATTCGCCGGGGGGGCGAATGGGCAAGAGTGAACTACTTTCTATTTCTACCGACAGATTTTAACCTTGGTGTCCGACCACAAACCACAAAAAACCATATTGTTGCCTTTTTTAAAGCCCTTTGTTTCATTTTTTTTTGGGGGGGAGGCTTTTAAGATTGGGCGTCCCTGCCCCCTCTCCCACTGATGAACGGACTTGGGTATAGTTTGTCTAGGTTTCGACCTTAGGTTTAACAGGTTCAAAGTAGAATATTCAAGATTTCGAAATATATATTTTTGTGTAGTAAATAAAGAAGTCAACAAATACAGATACGCCCGAAATGCTCAATTCCAAGTTAGAGATGAATCGGATTTTGATGACTCACTATGAACGTCATAAGGTAATAAAATATGACTACGCATAATAGGAAGAAACATTGATATTTTTGCAAATTTTAGTTGGTAAAATAAATATATCGTACACTTAACATTTCCATCATATAGAGACGTATGACGTCACTATGAAATAATATTAGTATTTGGTATCATTTTGGTATCAAAGGA
The DNA here is from genome assembly GCA_023653785.1 of Ophioderma brevispina. Lineage (NCBI taxonomy): Eukaryota > Metazoa > Echinodermata > Ophiuroidea > Amphilepidida > Ophiodermatidae > Ophioderma > Ophioderma brevispina. The sequence continues at coordinate 35,876 of JAMKCH010013846.1, read as the reverse complement.
AAGGGAACCTGCTATCTATTGCAACTAAATCAAAATTTTGTTGATATTCCTGTGGACGTAATAGGCTTTTTTGTATTCCCTTCCGAAATGGGGGGGTTGCCACACCTATCCACACTTTTGGAGTCAACCCTTTAACTTTGCTATAATACCCCGGTAGTGTTTTTTGATTGGGGGCATGAAACGGAAACATAAATGTTAAATTGCAATTACTAACTCATTTGACACCGGAAAAGGGGGGTTTGAGTAGGGCGGAAAGATAGAAGAACGGTAACAAACTCCACCCCCCCCCCCCCCCCCTTCGGAAGACGAGGGTAATTGCTCGGTAATTTATACATTTAATAGGTATAGTATGACTTATCCACTCAAATTCAATGAAACAGACATTGTAATCAGTTCGACATGATCGCTATCACACACCACAACTGTAAAGAAATTCAACATAACCGAAGTTAAAATATGACAATTTGGTGGTTTTTCGACGTAGAATCCACGATGTTGGCGCGCCTTGGGCACATTCACAGAAGTGTTTCAACTTTGTTTCAAGGTACATTGAACTTTCCATACACCATTTCTCAAGAGTCGAAGTGATCGGAACATTTTTCCAATATTAGTTCACAAGATTTTTAACAATTACGTGTCACAAAATCACTCAACATGCAAGCTTATTTTCTACCTTCTTACTCCTCCACAAGGAATGAGAAGAATGTGATGTCAACTACAAAACAAAGGTTTTCGTAGTTTTTAACAAAATTCTCCTCATTTGGTGACAACGAACTGCCAAAAAAAAAGATGGAAATGGAATTCTGGTGCACTTTCTTCAAAAACCCCTACGTCGGGGTCCAAACATCCGGTCCATTACAAAGTTTTGTGGACAAAGCTTTTTCCCGTTATCACTGAAATCGATCGCGGCAATGAGATTTAGATCACAGACGGCTTCGGTGTATTCACATGAATACACATCGAGTGCCTCTGTGTCGAGATGAATGTGTACTCAATTAAGGTCATTTTCGGTTTTCGCGTTTGTTTTGTCCTTCTCTCTATAAATTTCCATGTCCAATCAATCGGATTTAAGCTTAAGATGAATAAGAGGCGATGAACAGTTTATCTTTGAAGTACTTTTAACCACTCCTTTGTCAGTCTTCTCTGCTTTGTACCTAGGCCTTCTTCGTGGTAAAAATTGATAGCTAGCTGCTTTATTGTGATATTTACACCGTTATTCTATTTTTCTATATCGTCGGGTGTATACATAGTGACGGATGTTAAACAAAAATAGAATTTTTGTTCTTCTGAGAAAATCGCATTTGAAAAATCGCGATTCTAGAGGGTTCGTACACCTCCCCCCGTATACGATCCAAACAATCAAATCCGATTAAGAAACGAATTAACAACTGGACATTTCATTTAGCTAATATTCATGAATTCTACTTGATATCATGGATTTAATACATTGGAAAGATCAACCATCATAATCCGTCCACACCAAAAAATACGCAAAATCGGGCGCGTCGATTATTTTCATGACATAGTGACGGATGTTGAATTTTCCCTTACTAAAGCGTTATTTAGCATCCGTCCGTCATTTTGAAATAACAATCGGGGGCGTTTTCTGAACCATCCTCAAACCAACATCCTCATCGAGAAAGCTTCATTGTTTTAATTACATAATGACAGATGTTGATGTGATTGCTGCCGCATTCCTGCTTTGAACTGTAAATGTATATAAATTTTTCTACTACTATCGATAATTATAATTAATTACTATATTTGGCTTTATCAGTTATAATTTTACGATAGAATATTTACTAACAAAGTATTTAAAAAGCCCTTGTGGGAAATCAGTATACCTTCTTGAAGGGGTTCAAACATCCGTCACTATGTAATACACCAAGTTCTCTGTTATGCCACATACGCCCCCCCCCCCATTGCAAAATTTCTAATTAAGATTATTAATTAATTAAGTCAGGGCCAAGGTTTTCGTCCTTTGGCATTTTTTAGATTTTGGGTATTTTGTTACAGTTCCCTTAATTTCGTAGAAAATGATAAAAATAATAAAAAAAGTAAAAAAAAACTCTATGATTAATTTTAATTTACATATTTTTATATTATTTTACCCCTCTTCTTACCTCCCCTCCTTGTCTTCCAACATCAACATTCCGTGTGCAGCTGTCGCCTCTACAGTTGTATATTAAAGGGTAAACTACGATCAAAATATTTCAGCCAATGTTTTTAATTTAACTGGCATATATATAACCCATAAATTTCTCGATAATCACGTCAATGCCAAATATGGTAACAACAGCGTAAGCCTGTCCCACATCCAGTATTGTATCACTTTCAGCGATCTGCCCCTCCGGTCCTGCACATCCACTTCCACTCAATTTCCAAATACCAGCATAAATGTCGGTGACTGGGTTTTCCTGATCCTTAAGATTCAAAACATAATAATTCCAATATTCCAGAATGTGAAATTCATACGAAAAATCGCATTGTTTTTTTACATGCTAATTGCCGTAATGTTTTACCTTCTCACACAGAAAATTTTCTGATATTAACGTATTGCCTCAACAGCGCATACCCTTGATCCATCTTTGACCTTGTGGCACAGCGGTTTTGTACTGAACTTTGGGTTTTTACCTTTGCAAAGATTAGCATTTATGCTTGAACAAATGAAAAGAAGTTCGAAAACAGCTAGAAATAAAATACGAGGCTGCAAAGGGTTTTTGCCAGCGTCTTTAAAGGTGGTCATAATAGCAATCTAGTCGCGGCTTTGAATGACTGTTTAAGAACCAATGAGGTCTGATTTTCAAGGTCACGCTACAACTTTTCATGACTTCGTATGGGATTCCATCCGCACTACTTCAAGCCCAATGTCCCGGCAAAGGTTTTAATGGTCACGCGAGTCCTTATCTTCAACATGGACCTTTTCAATTATTATTTTACACATCTTACTCTTACATGCATGGTATTTAAAATGCTCAATACCTGATTTTTAAGGGCATCCTTACACGAAATGACTAACTACATAAAGTGTTAAAGTACATATTTTTAAACGGTGCCATGTAACTGCAGCTCGATAGGTTTCCAAATGAAAAAGAAAATCATAATTTCTGTCGTACGATGTCCTGCATTGACTTTGTTTAGTCGGACTGATCCATATGATAAGAATAAAATGCTGACCCCAACTTGCATGGCAAGAAGAAGTTTAAAATGTAATATAAAGCCAGTTTCTGTAACGGGGGGGCTTAAAATTCGAGTTTTTGTTGCAGCACCTGGTGATTAATTTTTGTCAATATTCACCTCAAAAGGGGTGTCCCCCTGACTATGAATAGGTATGTTTTCCGCCCCGAAATTTTGCACATTGGCGCGTCTGCCTATTGCAATGGCCCCCATTGTTTTATAAAACTGCTATTGTATTTTTATTTATAGATAGGACTTTATCTACTACTAATGAAATAAATGTTTACCTTACCTTCCTAAAATGGGGCCTTAAACATTTAAGTGTCCAATATGGCGCCGAAAAGAGGCATGTTATGTCTAAATTGCCAAATAAATGAAAAGATAGAATACAGTAATAGTTTGATAGCACCAAAAAATAGAATTAAATACAACATCTAATGCGTACATTATCTTAACTCATGATGGCGGCGGTTTTAAATACCCGCCTCCGTGTGTACATAATAAAGACAACACCCTGCACTCTTTTTTTTCGACATAATAAGAACGCATAAGGAAAACTATTGATAAATTTGTTCCGATTCTTCTCTCGAACCTCTGGCCAATTGCAGACCACTCAAACTAGTTGACGCTTGGAAGGAAGGTGATCTCGGCAGTAGAGAGGTAGAAGAAGCTGTTGGTAGAATTCAAAAACAAAGATCCATTTATGTGCTTGAAAGAAAGTTAGGGGTCGCATATTTAAATTTTCCTTCTACATAATAGACAACGGTTTTCACTTTCAAAAAGCTTTTTTTTTAGTTTTTACTGGGAAACACCTATGACGGGTCCACTTAAATACAGTCCACGGCCCATTATTATGATTTTATTGTGTCAGGTTGATATGAGCTTTTGTCTTCCTATTCACATTATAAGCATTTTAAACTACTTATATAGAGCCCAGGCCTAGTAACCAGTCTTGTAACAAACCTCTTGGACAAGTCATACCAAGACCCCACTTAATAGTTTGTTTTACACCGTGGAAATTATTTATTGCATTATTATAAGGTTTTGTTTAATAACATCGAAAATGGGTAGAGCTCTTTTTCTCTCTCTTCCGATTTACGTACCCTATAGCGAATATAATTACCACCACCTTAAACAAGCCTGTACGTAAAATATACATGCCATAAATTCTTTTTGGAGCTCCCCAAATATACCCAGGTTCTTATTTCAACCTTTGCTATTTTAAGTTCCTCAGGTACAAAATACGCCCTTGCGGTTGCCATCTGGACGCCTAGATTGTAACCCTCTTTTCAATAATTTTACCAACTTGATATCAGCTAGTCGGGGCATATCATTTTCTACTCCTGTAATGAAATAATGGTGGTTTACATAAAACAGGGCGGCTATTTGAAATGACAGGACAAAACGCTTAACGTGCATCTTTTTCGTGAGAACCATACCTCATCCTATCAGGGGGACAGCCCTTCAAGGTGATATATGGGAAATTTAATCACCAGTTGGGTGCAACCAACGGAAAATCATATGATGGCAGCTTATGACTAAAACCACAGTTTAACTTCTTCCTGACATTCAAGTTGGATCAGCATTTCCTTCTTGTCTTTGCTGTTTTTACTTATCCCTCTGTTAGACTAGACGAGATTCTGAAAAAGATGCTTAATTAAGGAATTACGGGGTGGCAATTTTTTAGTAGAAGCGTTTCAAACACTTTTCCTAGACTGATTTTTGTGCTGATTACGAAAATGCCGGTTGCTTTGCTGAAATTTTTTGAGGTGCCAACGGAGAGGGTCAAAATGTAAAAAATTCAAAATGCCAATTTTATGTCCATTTTCCATATTTCCATATTTATTTTTTATAATTAATGCCATTTCTATTTTTAAAAGTTATCAAAACCTACTTTCTTTATACCGTCCCTGAAGCTGAGCATATTTTCAATTCAATAACTTACCAGCATAAGTAGCCTTTCCTTCCCCATGAGCCTATTGGAGAAATTAAATGGCCGCCAATACTATGTAATAAAATGAAAATTACACTTCTCCAATGCAGGACAGGAAGATAACTTGAGGCGATTTTCACATCTCATGCCATGACATACTATTTCTAGGTGTCTTAGATTAGAAAGAGGCACAGGCCTACATATGATATGCTTTGCTTTCAATTTTATGAAATTTTGGTGTATATCACTTTGTGCCTAGCTATAAGTCATACTTTTATGTATGCAAAATATAAAAAATTGTAGACTATAATGTCGGACCTTCGCAATGCTTACAAGACATTTGGAAAGGCCTAACACAATATCTATTCCCGTACAATGAAGGGAACTCAACAATAAATGAATAAAATGATAGTTACCCTTTCCCATTATTAATGATTGGTTTTCGAATATTATGTAGATTTCAGTCAGCTTGTTCTTACCACCTTTCCAAAAAATGAGATTGCATGCCCTTAATTCCGTAAACCAAGACTGTCAGATATAATATGGTCTTACCTTTCGATTAAACGAAATCTTTGGGATCTTTAAAATAGCTACACCACACTGCAAAAGTTATAATAGTTAACTGCTAGTTGGCTCGAATAATGCCGTAGACCCGATAAGACCGCAAAGAGAGCATGAGCACGGTGACCCCGGTCAAACGTCATCGTTTACCCCCCCCCCCCACCCACTACTGAAAAGGTTTGATACCTTTGATAGTTAGTATCGACCCTCTATGTAAATGCTAGGTAGTTTAGAGTACTCTCTCAAATTGTGGTGCACACTTTCCAAAGGGCCAATTTAAGGTTACAATGGTCAACCTTTTAAACTGCTCCAATCATGGTTGAATGTATCCCCACCACTATTGTCCGTCTAGTCATAAGGAATTCCAAAAATGTATAGTTTGTACCATCATCTATGACCATTGGTTTTTGAGTTATAGGGTAAAAATGGTGAAATTTGGTAAAAAGGGTCAATTTCCATTGTACAGGAGTCAAATTACAGAAATTGCCTTCCATTTTGGTTAAATAAAAGAAGTTCTCTATGTTATGTGTCAAAATAAGGAATAGTTTGGAGTCTCCTGCAATGCATAGTTATCATGTTATGCGACCAAAGTAGGTCAATCACATAATCCAATTGGTGTTGACCTTCTTTGATTGACCCTTGCATGGAAAAACTTTCTGTCCGTCAATATGGCAGCCAAATATTCATTCAAGTTTAGAAAAATAAAACTACATAAATAAAATGCACGGAAAACCCTTTACATGTCTAGTAATATTTTAGTAAGGCTAAAAAGTAGCAGAGGATCTCAATTGGAAACGGAAAAAAAAATACATAAGTATTGAAACATTTAAATGGTCGGAAAGCAAGCAAACTACATATTTTTTGGCCCAAAAAAACGTTAAAACTCTCAAATCCTCACACTTCATATATGCTGGAAACTCACTATATATATCAAACAGGGTCATTGCACAGATAAGTTTTATTTTGGGTTCAAACTGTGAAAGATTAAAAAGAAAAGAGAACAAAATATGAGGTATTTGGGAATATGGTGTGGTTCGAATATACCTATTTTGAATATTAAATTTGTGCTCCTTATTAAAATGGATATCTGGAAATATCAGAACAAATGGTGACTATATGGAAAAGCAAGCATTTGTTTGATCCCTTGTGAGACTTGCCTTTCTTTTCTTGAACTACATTGTAAATCTGAAATGGTTTAATCCTTATCAGTGGTCCAAATAATATTTTTATCAGTGTCTATTAAATCATTTTATTTCTGAAAATAAGTGTAAAAATATATCTCCACCAATGCTATTTTATGGGGTATTGATAAATTAAGACGCATTATGGCAGAGTTCTGTTCGTTCGAATGAATACAAGCTAGAAGAATATTATTTGATGACATTCGCCTTGAAACAGATTCACACATTTAGGATAGAGGGCAATTGGTGAATATCTTAAAATGTATAACTTGTTTAACGTACACAAGTTGATTAAGGTCATCATGGGAAATCGAGACTGAGTTGCTTGGAAAAAAAAAAGGTATACCTCATATTTTATGTTAAGTGTTTGAGAAAGACTGTCTATGGCTTCAATTCGAAAGAACTCTATAGATTGTTTGCTCAACATCAAAAGCCTTTCTGCATTGTTACTGAGAAGATAAATAAAATTTGAATATGGAATAAATTGTGAATAACTTCTTTATGTTCAAACAGATAGATTCAAAACAAACTAGCTTGCTTCATTCATTCGTTTTATTATTCTCATTACCTGTAAGAGCTCTACGAATGAAACTTTTCGGAACAGATGAATGTAACTCTTGTAAAATGTACTGATTTGTTTTAGACATAATTTGTATTGTATCTAAAAATTATATTATTTTGAATCGTTTAAGTATGTATTATTCCCTTGACGAACTCTTCCTATGAAGTAAGTTTAGAATGATTGGTGAACTCGCGAAAACGAATGCGATTTAATAAACGGTTAATAATTTTTTTTGCACAATTCGTCCATAAATGAAGAATGATATAAAATGAAACCAATCACTTTTCCTGGTTTCTGTTAAGGAATATGATGAACATAATAAATGCAAGACGTTATCTCTTTGGGGTTAAGATAAAAAATATGAATAATTAAAGTGGTTGGTTTCAGCACTTATATAGAAAATCTTGTATTCATTTTGTTTTTTCAGTCAAAATGTTAGAATAATGTATCTGTTAGTCTATTGAGGTATGGCCGATCTCATTTTTGAATGTATGTTCTTTGTGTTCAACAAGGAAATTCAAAAGGTAATCGCAATTAATGGCCAATATTTCCTTCGACTTATTTACGGAAAATAACAGTAATTCTGATATGGGTAGATATGCCCTGGGGGCTTTTTACTGCATTGTAAGTCCTTTGAAAGAAAGACGAACGCATATAGGCAACTAGATCCATGCATTCTAGTCTCCTAGTTTTACTTAGTTGCATACATTGTACCACGACAGTGATGTACACTTAATAACTCACCTTTTGACTTTTCATTGTAAATGATGCATTTTGGTAGCCATTTATGTAATTTTTTGATCCCCAATTTGCCTCAACAGGCCGAAAGTTAACTGGTATACAGCCAAAATATAAGTCTAAACGTTGTATTAAACACCATACTAAAACGGTAGTGAGGCCTTTTACAATCCTGGTTTAGACCTATACAATCGGTCTATGGTATGTTACGGTCCCTTTTGAATTTGATTCAACCATGTTATCCCTTGGGCTACAACTTAAGCTGAGAAGTTGAAAATAATAATATACTCCCCAATATACTCACCTTCAAGAGACATATGTTTATAAAATGAATTATTTGGCCTTGGTACCACTAAAATTCAGTTTAATTTTTGTCATGATATTTTGGCGGCCATCTTGAATTTGGGTCCAATTTTAAAAACCTCCTTTAGCTATAAGATTTTATGATTAATACTTAGTGATAATATCCTCGTTGGCAAAGGTCTGTGTAGAGAAGTAAGTTATATATCTGTTCTGTGGAAAATAACGATTTATATCTTGTGACATAATTTTTAGGGTATTTTTGGCGGTCCATTTTTGAATTTCTTGACAATTTGAGCCCTTGCACTCAAAATAACAGAGCAAAGCAACCGGCATTGTCGTAATCAGCATAAAAAATCAGTCTAAACAATGTTTCAAATGCCTTCCTAGCTACAAACTGCCCACCATGAAGTTGCTTTTCAGGAATTTCGTCTTGTCTAGTTATACTTTTGGGTTGTTTGTGGTTTTCCCACTGACACTGTTTGGCTAGTTTTCCATACTTGTATATGATCCATATTGTTCATATCACTTATATTATGTTGGAATTCGCGCCGATCTGAGCCACCGAACTAACGCCTTGCCAACGGGCTCAAATTATCGTGGATAGTCCTCTCGCGGAGGTTTCGCAGTAAAACAGATAATTATTGTTTACGGAGATTGTGATGGAGGCTACACAAACGATCACAACGGAAAATAGTTTTTCATATTACCTGGTGAGTTTAACCTAAATGGCAAAGTTACGGTATTTTACTTTTAAATAATTTAATAAGAAATGTTGTAATGTGGGTATGTGGTTAGATTTTGATTTTTCGTAAAACAACAATTATCGTTGCAGGTGGCCATGACCGAACTCCTTAAATAAGGACCCTATGATAACCTGCTTCTGCTCTTTGCTATTTTGATTTATGGGAAATGCGGAATGTTCAATATGTCAATAGACTGGGGTGGTACACTTCACGCTTTCGGATGGTCTTTTATAAACCAAAAATGGGCTCAGTAATGATGGTCAACGATCATGCACATTTCTCCATACAACTAATACTGGCCCTTAATTCGGTTTCAGACTTATCCCTGGTCGAAAAATGCTTCGAATCAATGAGGTGCAAGGAATTTTCTTGCCAGCATTGGTGAAAATATGATTGCTGAATCGAAGATTTTGACCATACAGCCTGTCTCAAAAATGTACAGACAAATGGTTAAATATGAAATTCTCAAAATAAGTCTGCTTACTTGGCATAATTATACAGGAACAAAGAGAGCTTTCCAAGTAGTGTTTGTGATTTATCAAATGCTTTTTCTTTTTGTCAATTCAGAGATATAATAACTTTAGTGCGTAACACCAAAATCGATTTTTGTGGCCACTTCTATCATGGCAGATTTTTCGCGCAGTTATGTCATGCCTGTCTGCAGCTCACAATGATTGCAACTTGACAAAGGAACAAACGCACGCCTTTAAATAGTCCAGCATAAGCAGTTTTCATGATAATATTTTCTTTTTCATAAATACTAACAAAAACAAATATTTATTGTAGGTTCATTGAAACGCATCTTTGAATTTAGTCCAATTAGTATCATTTTTAAAATCATCCAGAAAACATAATTGCAATAATAAAACCATGCAAATCCAAAGAAACAGTTTAAAAATGTTGCACTATCTTTGTGCATTAACTTAATTGTTGAAGTCAAATAAAAAATTTAAATTTTGGACGCATATTATCAAGGTGTCGGTAGGACGTTGCGTTTCATGATATTTAAAGACATACGCTACTCTACTTTGGTTGCTGACGGTCATGATTCTCCCTTCAACAAACAACAGTTTGTTGAATGTTTACATCTTCTATAATCTATCTTAACGCCAGAACTTACTGAAGATAATTTCACCATTCCGTACTGTTTTGCATTGTTTAATGTTTCTTTATGAAGTTATTTTCAAATAGTTTCACAATATGAAAATATAATGTTTTACTAATTATTCCCCTCCACAAACCGATTTTTTGGTCCGCATAAACTGGAGTTAGCTCTTCGATTGACTCAAGCAAATGAGATGAAACAGAAAGAGCTGGAATCACAAAATACATCATTTTCTTTAATTTTATGGACGAAACGACTCCTTATGTTGAATATAATATTGAAAAAAATCGGTTTTCGATATGTATCGTTTTTCTAGAGCCTGTATAATGTTTGCGGCTTTGCGTTGGCGTTTGTTATTCTTCTTTTACTGTGTGTGGTTCCGCGATTCAAGTTCCAGAGGTGATCATTATCCAGCTACTTTTAAATCCATTCTTGCTAGGTTTGGTTAACTTTTGACTGCGTTGAATTGTCGCTCACACTTGATATACATGTACTGGAAATCTTTGTGTGACTGATTTAGGTATAGGTTTTTTTATGATATTAGTGCAGTTCACCATAATTTTATGTGAACTTTATCCTTGGGTGTGTGACATTTGAACCCATCATTTGGTTTGGTACTCAGGTAAGGAGTCCTTTGCCATTCTGTTGTTCTAAGGGCATTTCATTCAATGGGACTTGACCTTTAGATGACCTTTAGGACCTGTAGCCCGAAAACACCCTCAGACTGTGGTTCCCACCCACTTATGAGCTCCATACATCAAAGCGCAACGAAACGCACAGCTGGCCGGGCAGCAGAGGCAGACAACTTTTTTTTTTTAGCAATATGATTTGAATTAGCACCTAAAGCATCAATGAGGGGTCTTGGCCACTCGTTAGCGGAGATGCTGACACTTACGAAGGGTAGCCAATCCGTCATCCCTACAATTATAACAAAATCATTTATCACACAAATTGAACTTGCAAATGGAAGATCTTCCTCTTTATGAGTTCACACTTTTCCTACCACCCCGTTGGAAGAATCCCGTGGTAATATTGAATTGATGAGACTTTGGGTTTACGCCAAGGGGAGCTGTCCATAGAAGATGGCCGTTTTTCTTTGCATGGTTGATAATTTCACACTCTCTGTTAGATACAGGGTGTCCCAATATGGGCCAAGGTAAAGGCGCCCTTGTTGAGGTGAACAAAAAAATAGGAGTGATGTAATATTTACATCAATCCAAATGAAGATTGGCCTTTTGAGCATCCAATTTGGATAATATTTTAAGAGAGGGTGAGAGACCAATTGTGCCACTTTCTTCACATAAAGGGATACAAAGTAAGAGCATCATCTGATAGGTTGATAGGGCTTATTGATTTAAAAGTTGAATTTAGAACCTGCATCACACATCAAGATTCAATTATCATAATGATTTTGCATTTAAATTGGATACAGGACTGTGGTTATTTGTATTTTTGCATTGCTTCAAGAAATAACACTCTTTTTTAACTCTTAGAATTTGTTTATTTATGCAAGAACATAGTGTTTTTGAGAATAGCTTGTTTCCAGCTGAGTGTGTTCTGTTTTTTTTTCTTTCCATTTATGATTTATTTTAGAATGTTTACTTAGAAAAGAGTCATTGATATGACATACAAGAAAAAGATCAAGCATTATAATTGTGTGGTGATTTCCAAACGATCCCGTGTCTTATCAACACGCAAATATTCGAGTTGTGTAAAGTAATCCATTCTGTGAAAAGTGGGGCACAATTGGTATTTCACTCTCTCTTAGAATATTAGATATATCTCTGGATTGCAATAACAAAAGCCTGGTTGATTTAAACCGATATTAAAATCAAGACTTTAATTCTATGACATGAGGTCATATCACGTCCATATTACACCTCCAACGCGGGTGATTTTTTGCCTTGCACCATTTGTTTAAGACACCCTGTATACCAGCGGAACTACTCTAGCAATACATCGTTGAGTAAATCATGTGTAATGAACTGGTAAAATTCAACAAATAACTGTGGGCAGGAGACCAGGAGGGGGGGGGGTTTGGGGGGGTGTAAACTGAACAAATCCATAGCAAGTTTCTCCTGTAAAGTTGCGCATTTTTCTTAAAATTAATAACACTTCATTTCCCCCCCCCCCCCGAATACAGGAAAATGCTGTTGATTATCCAGCCATGTGCGGACCAGTTTGTACATGTAATTAAATATCAAGTGTCCAATACCCTTGTTTTCTTCTTAAAACTGCGCGGACGGTAGATTAAATAAACTGTGGTTAATTGGAGGCTCTTAGAGACCAGCAGTTAGATTTTGCCAGTTTTACAACCGACGATATATTTTTTCTTAACCATATTCATTTGTCTAATATTTGGATGTTTTTTCATGAAAAATAATTCGGCTCCCCGTTAATACTAATTAGTGGTCGGATCCTGGCACTCCCCCCCCCTCCCCCCCCCCTGTTATCAACAGGAAGTGTCGTAAAAATTTAAACCGGCAATCGTATAATTATACAATTGAATAAATAAAATCATTTAAGGGGAATTAGGGTTTTGAAGGGCTAAAAATGAAAAATAAATATTAAAATGCAAACAAAAAATACCTTCCATTGCGTTTTTGGTTGGAGAATAATCGGAGCATCCGTTCAAAGTTAAGGTACAAAATGTACACTTGCGAATAGAAATTCCCTCGGATATTTCATGTATTTTATTATTGTTTTCTCAAGCGGTGATATTTAAATTTTTTGGGACCCCCCCCCCACCTAAGGAACCTTTCCAGGGATTTTTTGCATGAATTTATACCACTGGAAAGGATCATAAGACACCCCAAATCAACACTAAATGATTTGTTATTTTGGGTGCAATTAGGGGCAAAATATTGTTTTCAAAACACGCGAAAATGGGCAAAAACGACAAAGTCAAATGAGCCTTGCACTTACATCAACCAGTTTGCAAACTTATTTTTATGTTGTTCTAATTCTAGAAGACCCAATTAACTTATATTTTAACACAACACCGGTAAACCAGCATTTTAGGGAATCTGTATTTTTTACGGGTGTTTTTTGCAAAATAGAACCTCATTTTCCCATAGAGTTTGTACAGTAACGTTTTTGCAACGTACATGATGAAATTGTTTGTGTTTCAGCACATAAAGGGTAAATTATTTTTACTGTTACTACTAATTGTTTACTTACATGTATGTGTGAACTTTAATCAGCAAAAAAATTGCTTTGGTCTCGATTTCTTATTCTTATTTTCAAAAAAAAAATATCTCAGATGCCTTCCGTTGTGCCCCAGGGGGGTTCCAGGGGACCACCACTAATTAACTCATTAACGGCTTGCCCGATTTTATTATTTTGGTAATGAAAAAGAGCCGCATTTAAAAGTCAGAAATTACAAAAATAGGTGCAAAAATCCCACGCGTAAAGCGGCCACGCGAAAAACAATTTAGGGAGGTTGTCCCTAGGACCCCCCTGGTCCGTTACGTGGTTAATGACTTCTGTTTTTCGTATTTTTGTTCTTTTCGAATAAATGATGAACATTTGACCACACTCTATAGAAATTGGATTTTTTATTTTTGACCAAAAAGAAGATATTGTCAATCTGAAGTTTAGTCCCAATATAGCAAGAAGTTTCTTTGTCAAAACCAATGTAACATTTGTGGCCATCTTTTTCCTGAATGTAATGTATTAATACTGGTACAACAAATTTGTATTGTGGCAGTTAACTGGAACTTGAGTTAGTAGTTTTGTCTTTGGTGCAATTGTTCCTACTGGTAATTATGCTCTCGGTCTTTACGTTTTTTTTACGTATTTTTATGTTATGGAAAATGAATTTTTTTATGTTAGACTGTGCATGTTTTTGTTTTGTTTTGTTTTCTCAGATACTGGTAATGGGATGGTACTGCTGATCCTGAATCCAGAGAAAGTGGGAAATTGCATTTTTCTGAAACATGTATCGCACCCATCTTGAGGTAAGCTACATTAGGCCAGAAAGGGAAAATGGGATTGGTTGGATAATCGATATTTCCAATTTTGTCTGTGGTCCTTGGTTAAAAGATTTGCTAAAAATGCAAAGTGGGAAAGTGTACCTTTTTTTTCTAGAAAAGTGATCTAGTTGTCTGCGCAAGCGGAAAACCTGTTGGTTTACGTCACTGTACTGTTTAATCCTTTCTAGCTGATAATAATATTTTTCACTCCAACAGTACCATAACATTGTAACAGTAGTACTTTCTTCAACTCAGTTAACAGTGTAATAAAATGCCTTTTGTTTAAAATCATGTTTCCTGAACCTATAACGCTGTACTACAAAAGGCGCACGGATTCACTTCAGGATGAAGACTTCCAAAAAAACCCTCTCAACAGAATATTGTACAAACGGATCTGAAGGAAATGTCAACTCAAGCATGCAAAATCTTCACAGACGTTCCAAGTGATGTGGCAGTATTGGCCTCGAATTACAGTCGCGGGATTACAACAATATTTAGACCAAGAAGACACCGGGCAAGTAATTGTAGACGTTAATAATTGTGAAAGGGCCGTTGCAGTGCTTAGGAGGCTCTGAGAAAGGTGTGTATTGTATAACGTTTCACACCTTTTTAAGGAATAATGATCTTTAAGAGGCATTGTATTACGCAACAGTTCCTTATTATATACTAAATCCTCATTTGTTTTTAAAATTATATACTATGACCTTACTAAGAAACGGGTGAACACAGATTCAATATAAAGCGTTTGAATCGGCCCTTTTTAAAAGGTGGAATTTGAGGGGGTTTTTTTTTTCTTCTTTAGATTGAGAGAGAGTTTAACAAAATCTTGAGAGGAGAGAGAGAGAGATTGACATCTAGATGTTTTCCTCGATAATACCCGTATTTAAAATATAAATATTTGTGAACCGATTGTTAAAGGCAGTACAGTGATTTACTAAATCAACATTGAATTCATCATCAAAAATCCTATTTTGCATGTATGGTACAAGTATAGGTATCCTAACATGCCCTACATTAATACAACAAAAACTGTTGTTTGGGAAAAACACGTGTGGTCCATGGTAAAGTGGCACGACTCGTGGTATTAGAACTTTAAAATTGTGAGTTTGAGACCACGCCGTGGCACGGGTGTGTGCCTTGGCAAGATCCTTAGTTTCAATTGCCTCAAGCGATTTGGAAGCATTATGGGTGTATGGCAATATAAGTCCCTGAAGGGTGTGCCCAGTAGCCAGCGCCACCTAGGAAGCAAAAAAATGATGTGAGGATTTCTTGATAGCCACCGTAACAATAATTATTGGAAATCGCGCCGTGAGTGTCCCGTTGGGCTGGATACGTGCGTGTTATAAAATGGACATTATTAATATTACGGGATTAATCGGAAATTTTTGGTCTGTAGGACACTTTAATACTGTACACACGTAATTTGAATATTGCATTTTCTATCCAAATTTCAGTTGGGTCAGTTGGAAATAACTTATGATAATCTACCGACTATCCTACACTTTTTAAGTATTCTGCAAGTTTGAAATAGTTGGACTTCTTTCGAGATCTGCTCAGTTTCCCTAACTCTGAACGCATATTTTCCTTTTACCAAACTTGATGCATTAAAAAATTGTGATTGTTTTGCATAGGAACACAATTCCAACTCGTACGCCACTTTGCCAGACATTTATTCGGACTCCAACAATTGTGAGTGACCGATACAACGCAGACCGAATTGATGGGAATGAAGCAAGAGTATTGAAATTACGCTTTCCTCGCGGAACTACGAAGGGAAACGTGAATTTGGTAAATATTTAGAGTAGGCCGGATTCTTAACATCGAACAATTTGTCAGAGAATGTCGAATGTCTTATAAAAGAAAGAGTAATTTGTACTCAAAATATATAAGGTTTAACTGTAATTGTTCATCGTTTGGGTAATTTAATACTAGTTAAGAAGTTAAAATCATAAAAACGAAAAAGAAAAGAAATTACTGTAAGAGTAGTAGTGTATTGTGCAATTTATTGTAGATAAATGTTTATGGTTATATGACGATAACCATATGAAATGGAATCACAACATAACACTAAACCTGCATAAGGGGGCTCCTATAAGTGCATTTGTGTGTTTTGTTTTTTTCGCCCGTGTGTATTTAACGCTGTGATGTTTGGTTTACTGTTTTAGATTTTTATGCCTATAGTTACGCTTGAAGGTTTGCACACAGAAGTTAAAATCATCGCGTCGTTTTTGTATAATTAGCATGGGACCATAGGAGCCCCATATGCACGAACGCGGAAGAGCCATGATAATTTTTTTTAAATATAATAAATTTTACTTTGATTAAGATCATTCTCAGTCATACCCCTAGTGTCTAAAGAAAAATATATGATATATATAAACTAAACGTGAGAAAAGAATCTTGAAAGCGGGATTCGAAAACAGCGAACTCTGGATTGGGAGACAGTGCTCTACCACTGAGCTATTCAGTCCTTCAGCTAAACAAACCAAGTCTGTTTCATGCACAAGCTTCATTTTATGGCCCAGCGGGTCTAATCGGTGGAACATATAGATTACTGCCACACTTTCAGTATTAAAGAGACACCGGCTTTATTTTCTTATTTTGAAAAATAGGGTGCGGTCTGGATTGACAACCTGATATTTGAGCATGGTTTATTGAAAACTTAGAGCTATTTTAAACTTCATCCTGAAATTATTAAGCCCCAAATCAGCGTAGCATTAATGGGTAAACAGAACGATAATAAATGTCGCCGGCGACATTACTAAAGGGAGAACTCGTAAACGAATAATATTAAACCATACACGATAAAATAATGATTGGCCAAATATCGAGTGGTTTCATATGACAAGCGGCATTCTTAAACCCTCCTAATGGATTGCAACAATCGAGTCTGACCATGTGCTATTTAAAAATTCGCGCTATTGTATAAAGTGTTATGCGATACGACGGGCACGTTTAGGTTTAATTAACATGCCATAGGAAACGACACATTAGAAATGCACCATGTTGCCGAAAGATGTTATTGGTATGACTGTGCCGTCCGTTCCGCATAACACAAATACATACCCATATACAGTTAGCGCGAATTCAAATTAGCGCATGCTCAGACAAATGCTTTAATTCGTTATGGTTAGTATAATTCCTTCCGTTTCCCCATGAAAACCATATACAGACTGTTCCAAAAAAAAATATACAATCAAAGGATAATTTTTTTTGGCCAAATATTTAAGTTCATCTCCACTGGATTTTAACTGATTCATTTTAGGAATGTTCCAGCTTGTCATGAGATTTTTGTTTCCGGTGTTAAATTTGGGGGTCGGTTCAGGAGTTATGGCTAATTATCTGAGACAGTTGAAAAACTGTTGGGCCCAGTTTCGGCTATCACCTTAAGAAAGTCTTTATGGAAAATAAAATAAAAAGAGGTATAAAGTTGCTGTTCGTGTGATATAACATAATTTGACTTATTTATAATTCGCAATTGCCTAATAAATTACATGTAGCATTGGGACATTGATATTCCAAACAGTTTTGTTGCCTCAGCTTTACCTCAGGTTTCAGCAGAAGGTAGGAAACAAAAAAAACACCTTGTTGAAAGAAACTGAGAACCTTTGAAAACAACCATCCTGTCCTTGAGTGTATTTGTTGAACACTGCTTTCTTCATCATTATTCATCCCTGGCATCTTGGAGGCAGGGGGGAAATAAGGGGAAGTGAAATTGTCCCACCACATTAGAGCGTTGTTACACATTTGTTCCCTCAACAGAATTCCCCAAATTCCATGAGTTCATGATTATTGCCCCTGAGAGTGAGTCCCCTCATTTCACCCAAAACATAATCTTCTGGTGTACTGAAAAATCATATATTCATTTAGTTCAATGATGAAAAAGCATTCACTCATGATCTGTACAATATCTTTGGTTTCAATAGGGTTTAATCCCACATGATGCTACACGCCCTTATACCTTTAGGTTCTTGAACCTGTAGGTGGAAACTGGCCCAAGTGGTTATCTTTTATCCTCGTGTTCAACTGACAAGATCTCTGCTTTAGGGTGCATCCACATGGATGGGAAAAAAAGCGAGGATTAGCTTAGGATCTTGTCGAAAACAAATGAAGTCAAATATCTGCAAAATGCAACAGTTAATTTGTTATATTTTTAGTTTTGATTATATAGTTTTGATAGAATCTTGATAGGATGTTCAATATGTTGTATAGCGTAATTGTGTACGGTTATCTTGATATGCAGGTTCTCCTTTAATCAGCAGACGAAGCGGAAAAAATTGCGTGTTATCACAAGAAAAGCAACGCCAGAGTTGATTTAGGAACCTTGTTTGACCGGTCTGTACCTTGTGGTTTTTTAATATCAATGAGTTTGAGTCTGATATTCATGTAATTTGTTGATTAAATTCTGGTAAACTATTATAAAAGGAGACTATAGTCTTTACTTAGCCTATTGTTAATGTGCCACTATTCGCTTTTGGTATGATTTTTATGTGTAAAAATATAGTCCTCGATTCTTCCAATGACCTAGACTAGCATTTGCGAGCAAAATGAGAAAGAAAGGAAATCGCCCGGATAAGGAAATGGAGGACGCCCTCTGTAGTTTTCATGAACGCAGATGAACTTGAAACATTCCGCCATTTTATTTTTTTTTTTTTTTTTTTAGGGACATGTCCAAAGTGTAACTTTGCCAGTTTTCCAAAAAATCCCACTTTACTAAATTCCCTAAAGCCGGTTTTATGGAACATTATAATACAGGCTTCAATGGGTAACTGAAATTCAAAATATGAACCCTTTCCCACCCAAGAACCACGATGCCGCTTTGCAAGGATGTGCGTCATATGTATTAAGCCAATATATATATGCAGGGGCCAATTCAGGTTCTTGGGGGGGAAAGACCTCATTTTTGCCATTTTTGTTTTTCTGGGGGGGCCCCCTGAAACACTAAATGGAATGCCCTAAACAACAACAAATATTACATACATTACCATGCACATTCACTTGTGGTAAGGTATGGCTAATATACAAAGGGCTCAGGTTCAGAAGCTTTAATGGGCCACAGGTTAACGACAAGCTCTGACCTGCAATCCTGGGTATAGAATCATACTAAAATACAACGTGATGTATTGTTCAATAAAAAGTGGTGAATGAAATGAAAGCTATTGAACTGTGCCATGGGAAGGGCATTGTTGATTTTATTAGCTCATAGCGCGAGCTAGCTTGCTCATGATATAAATAGCAAGGTCATGGGCCATTGGTTGTCATTCCAGGTCTGCTTTGTGTGACGACAGTTATATAATCCCAAATCTCAGTACAAGGCTCATGGTTATTTGGGTATGTTATTAAGGGCGACTGTGTAAGCCTCTTTGTATTTATTGAAAGGACAAAAGGCTGTATATACGTCACTTACAAGCTCTATAAGTTCAAAGGGCACCTATGCAACATCTTCTGTTTCTTCATTTAAGTTAATAAAAATAAATCGTCAGGGAATGGAGGAATCCTAAGCTTTGCTTTTCCAGAGAGCATGTCCCTGAGACTTTATCAGACTTTGTCATTTTTTCTTTGTACAAAGTAATTGGGGATAAAAAAAAACACATTGCGGATATTGTTAAGTAGTTGTAAAAACCAACTCAAACTTGACTGGTGAAATATAACTATTATGATTATAGAGGCCTCCTTCTCTCTTATCCGGGCGATGTCTTTTATAATTTTCTGAAATGTGCCAGGTGCCGCTTTAAAGCTATATAATAGTACAGTGGGTAGTATGACTTTGGGTTGTGTATGCTTTTACGTCTCCTGACCATTTAAAACGGAATGGGAGTATAATCAACCAGATCAAATTGTACATAGGAGGTTTAAAACCTCACCAAATTCTTTCTTGTTTAGTATTTTTTTATCCTTCAGTAAACGCATATTACGAAGGTGCGAACTCATTGTCGAGGATTTGCGTTGAGATCAAAAAACTAAAAAGCGTATTAACAGCTGATGTCAACTTTGGTCAACAGAATAAGATGCTTTTAAACCCCATTTTACATGAACTTTTTCTATTGAATATGTTAAAAGGCTTATACCAGATTTCATTGAATAGATGCTGTTGTAAAGGTCTGAGCACGCTTATCGATTCCTTTGTTTGCCGTCAATCAAAGAACGGATTAAAGGGTCATGAATCGATGTAGGATGAGTGAATAGGAGGATTAAGCCACGTAATGTGGTAGGGTTATGAAGTACCAAAACGCGATAGTACCTTTTAAAAATGATTGACCAAGCTGTCACATATTATTTCTGGAACAGGACGAATAAATCGAAAACGATAGATTTTCTAATATTCTTAGTGACGTAAAAAACGTTGTTTAATAATTACTTATTTGTGTCGTATCATTTTCTTGAGTTGACTGAGGTCAGAGTTGTTCAAGTTTGGTGTGTGGAATTTATTCAGTGCATTTGCTTGTAAATTTTCTTCGTGAGAGAAAGGGGACATTTTTAATTATGGCATAAACTTATTCCGGTTATTCGTCGACTAGAATTGTTGTATTGGTCACTGGGGGGTAAAAGCATACAACCTTCAGAACGAATGGAATCCTCGACACGCCCCAAAAAAACTTTAATGAACGACAGGAATAAAAAATCCGACGATAGTCTGGTAAGTTATTGTCAAGGACTCAGGAAACCTCAAGGCAGTCAGTCGATTTTTTAGTGCTGCAGCATAAGGTCAAAAAGAGGCCGCGTTAGATTTCTGCCAACCAGGGCCGTAATAATAACATTTGCAATCATAGCGAAAAATTGATTATTGGGTTGTGTAGTTCATTGAAAATACAGTAATGACTAAAAATAAAGTGATGGCAATTCGCGTAAACCAACATTTGTCCCAAAAAATGGCCCGCCATTTGAAAGGTTTTTAAAAATAGCACTACTATGGTGACGTGGTGTCAAAAGTATGTGTCTGGGTCAAGAGTTCAATATACAATTGGTCAGAAGTGTCTGAGTAGGGAATTATATACACGGCTGTTTTTTTTAATGATGGCCGACTCCTAGTCAAAGGAAAAGAAAACCGTATAGTTCGTTGTTATATAACCTAAGAAGATGATTTTGGTTTGTCAAAAGAGTGTTTTCTGGGTCAGGAGTGTTCAATTAAAATATCTCAAAACTGTTAAGGGTGAATACTTATAGAGTTGGCAAGTGTCTTATTTTGGTGTCACATTGGTAGCCCATGAATAACATGAACGCACGACGCATCTGGCAGTTTTGAAAATTACTGGTAAAATCCTTGACCTATAAACTCCCTTTTTGTCACCAAAATCGTTCCTAGATTCCTTTGAAGCATAGGTAATAAACCACGAATTTTGTCTTTTATATTTGGACCATATTGCAGATAGTGACGTATGAAAACTGCCATTACTTTAATATCCATCTGACAGTTTTATAAAAGTTTTTATTGAACTCCGTTGACCGAGGAGGGGCGATGAAAAAGAGACCCAAAAATCTTTTACTTTGACACCACAATCTTTCATAGGCCTATATATTAAGAAATTTACGGTTTGTTGTAAAACTTTCAGCCATCCTGGAAGTATCGTCATATCAACATTTAAGTTGGGGAATAATTGTTTTGAACTCCTTGACCCAGAAAAAACATTTTTGACCCCAAATTGTCCTTCTTATGTCTTTTTGGCTTTACGATTTCTTCCATTTTTGTCAAATGACGTCGTATGCAAATTGCCAACCCTTTACTTTTGTCATCACCCGTTTTCATGAACTCCACATCCCTAAATGGTCAATTTAATGTGAGTGGCAAATTTTTTATTCCCGGCCCGGTACTACTCCTCTTAAAACTGGTGGTGCTTGTCAGCACTAGTTCATTACACAAAGCGTCTTCTGTGCCCAGTGGTCTAATCGATGTACCATATTTACTATATATATAACTCAGAGCGCCTTAACAGTCAACACAAACAACTCAAACTAAAACAGCTATGAGCCGTGAAAAGCTTGACGAAAAGTGAGTTTTCGCTGACGTTTTGAATCTTGAATTTGGGGGAATACTAGAGAATAGGCGAAGAGACTATCTTCATGCAAGAGTGCTCAATGCTATTGGAAGCGAGCCGAAATAAATTGATGAACCTGCTGGAACGGGTGTTTTTACTTCGTATTTCCACGCTTGTGCGATCATCGCACAACTGGCCCTGCTATTCGGTGGGTTCGGAGAATAATGAGCGGTGTTGGCGGACTTCGTAGAGGAATTGTGGGTCGAGAGGGCGGCATGAGAGGGAAGATGACAATTGCGGCCGCGGAGAGATATGGTGTAGTCGTATTATCCTAGTTGATGCTGGAGTGTTTGCTAAGTAAATTTGTTTCTCGTGGCGGGCACTTGGATATCAGTTCGTGTCGCTTGTTGAGTAGTGTGCGTTTGTCGGCATTGAATGATTAGCCAGCTTCTCGGCGAGGCAGAGGTCGCATTTCATTGGTTCCGTGGAGTACGGTCGGACTGCTGGATACGATTGACCACGTGATGTCTTCGGCTGGGTTGTTCTTCTTGAGCTCCACAAGTTACTTGAAGAGTCGAACGAGAAAAATAATGACTTTTGTCGTAAACAAAAGAGAAATCATGAATTGTGTCACGACCTGTTCGACGTCACCATGGGCAGCTACGACGGCGCTTGAAGTTTGTACCTCATCTAACATGACGTTTAGGGAGACTCAGTTTAAAATCACATTAATAACATATTAACTGGAAATCATGGATGCTATATGTTAAAAACCTTTTACAGCCCTTTATTTGCATTACCTTTTATATGCACTTTTACAGAACATCTACAAAATGGAAGCCAGTGAACGTCTTCATAGTAATTGGAATCTTGTAAGAAGATAACATAAGCATTGTGGTAAGTCTTTGCAATTATGACATCCGTTTCGTGTTTTATCTAGATCGCCTACTGTCTGGACCAACTATCGGTAATGGCAGGTATCGAAAGAGGGGCCGCATAAGGTCCAATGCACGTCTGGTCATGGTGGGGGATGGTTGGCGTGAAAATTGTTTTACATAAGGTCCGTTAGAACCGATCAAAGGGAAATAATTAAGGACATAGTACAATATAGATCTTCTCCTCATAAAAAACATTTTGTGGCCTAGTACATCAATGATATATTGATTTCAAAGCAAAGTATGAAAGCAAGTGGATTTCAGATTTTGTATAAGACAATTTCATCATTATATAATTGAAACCTAAACTACAGTCATGGGAATTTAATAAACAAGAATTAATTAGATATAGGTTTTTTCTTACGATTCTGATGAAAAATGTAACGCTATGTTTGTAAAATATTCAATTCCATTATACACTTAGTTTTAGAGTGACGTACATCCTGGTTTCAATTTCACCAATTAGGCATATAAGATTCATTTCATTTTTCCTATTCAAATAAGTGAATGATATTACAGCTTAATTTATGGTACAATAGATGATGTTGGTCTTCGATTTGGGTATACGTTGCCGATTTTATTATATGTGCAATATATTTAGCGATATATCATTTCATGGTGACATAAAGAAATTGAATATTTTGCATTTATAATCATTGAATTTACAAAAATTTATAATAATTGAGCAATATAAAGGTCTGACAATTCTCGTAGTGTGCCAATGTACGCGCGTGCGTGCATTGTGTGGGGGTGTGTGATTGTGACGTGCTGCATGTGTGTTGTGGGAACTTTAATTAGGGCGTAGTTTTAACTTGTAAACTTCCCTTTATTTATGTTTTCTTCAAAACAATTGGTTGCGTGTAATGAAGACATAAATGCCCAAACATGTGAAGGAAGAGATTTTTTTCAATAAACTTATTAATCTTTATATATAGATAGATAGATTATAGATAGATTAGAGATCGGTAGATATAGATAGATATATTTATAACGATGTTGAACGGAATAAAGCATAATCATGTTTCTTTTTATTTTCGTTCATTCGAATTCGCTAGGTAACCGATTTCACCAGATGTGTTTTAATATTCAGTCATGCTCTTTGCATGTATTTGAGGGGGCACACTGAAAATATTTTCAACTTTACTCCAGATTAGTACAAAAATAGTAAAATTAATAATTATAAAAAAGATACACAACTAGTTACCGGGACGATTTGGTAATGTGCAGGATATTTTTTAAAATAAATTCCATTTCGCGCTTATTTTATAATGACGTATATCCTGGTTTCAATTTCACCAAAGCTAACATTCGGTGTCATTTTTTTTCCATATTCAAAAAGGGAATTAATTATACCACTTCAGCGAGGGATTACAAAACATGATAGGGTGTTTTGGTTTGATGTTTGCGTGGTGATTTAAATGTATATAGTGCTGCAGCATGAGGGAAAAGGGGCCTTAGATTTTACACCCAGGGCCTGGATAATAACATTTGCAATCATAGCTAAAATGATCATTGGGTTGTGGAGCTCACGAAAATTAAAAGTGATGGCAATTCGCATAAAGCCACATTTTCCCCAAAAGGCTGCCATTTTAAAGTAAACAGCGCTACTATAGCGAATTAGGGTCTAAGTGTATGTTGTCTGGGTCACGACGTTCAATATACACTTTGCCAGAATTGTTCCGCAGTAAGGAATTTATATACAAGCAATTTTCAAGATGGCGAAATCTCATCTAAGAAAAACGTATATTTCTTATTGTATAACCTATGGGAAGATGATTTTGGTGTCAAATAAGTCTTTTCTGGTCCAAGGAGTTGTAAAAACTATTTTTCAAAACTTGTAAGAAGGAAATTAAAAGGATGTTTATTTCCTTAGGCTTATGTCACTGTTTCTAAGAGTGACCAATATTTCTAATACAAGTACCAAAGAGGGTTGAGTTACTGTAAGTCAGGCTGAATGTTCTCAAAGTGATAAAATATATTAAACCCAGATGCTTGATAAATTATTAACCAACTCAAAATCATCAGTAAGTTTATTCCTCCTTGGAAACTTCCTAACTGCGCTTTAGGGGTCCCATATGACCGAAAACCAAACATTGCATAACAAACAGTGTAAACGTGACCAAGGTCATTTACGTGTGTGAAATTCGCGGCCATTTACTATAGACATATCCAGGTGTAATCGGTAGTATAATGATAGCCGATCACCATAGGATTTGACTCCGGTCCAAATAAAAATTAGGACTGAGCACAAAAAAGCAATGTTTGTCGTACATGTGCCAAAAACTTTTATGAAATAAAACCATGATGCATAGGCCAATAGTATTAGGAGTGAGCATACAGCGGGCAAAATTACTTTGTTTTGGTTATTTTCATAGGGCGAGGTTTTGGTATTCGATTAAAACCTTCTCAAACATGAAATGATAAAATTTGTACCTTCTGGTCCAAGAAAAAAGTGTTGCAAGCGCCCTCTTGTGTCAATGTCCTTTAATTTTATGGTGGGAGTGGATTTGAGCAGAAAATCCCTTCAATTACTCTTTGCAACTGTATTTTGTAAGCTTTTGATGTTACTTTATGTAAATGAAGCTCAAGTAGCTGATTTGAAAGTTGCATGAAAAGGACATTGGTTTTCTACAAAAGTTTGTACGTTTAGGTTTCAAAATTAGTCGGAAGGAGCTTTCGTGTATGTTTTCGCGTATGCTTCTCTATTTGCGTTTGTTGAAGTTTACAGGCCAAGAAGGTCATCTCAAAATTTGACCCGCTCAAGAAATTTGAGTGTTTTAGTACAAGTAGGTTGTCTGCAGTGCTCATTTAAACTTTCATTTGAATGCTCCCATTTCAATTCTACACAAAGAAAGTGCATCAATTGACCCATGTACATTTGAAAAAGAGAATGTGAGGAACATCACATGAGTGCTACAGGCAAACAAATTGAGATAGAATGATTCTAATTGCACTTTTATGGGAAAGCGCCCTCAGGCTCAATTTAAGAAAAAATGGAATTTTCAAGAAAACGAAGGCTACGGTGAGATGAAAGTTGTATAGAATGCATTTGTTCAAATTGCTTAATTTGGTGGCAATACCCCAAAACAAGGTATGCCACAAAAATAAGCAATTTGAACAAAAATAATTGATATGTCAAAACTCAAATTTTTGCCAATTTGGCGGGCCATTTTGGATTTTCGAGGGCACCTGGTTTCGCACTTTTTTTCATTTTTTTCTTCGAAAGTGGGATCAGAGTGATTAGGTTCGACGTATCTGAAAATTAACCTTCTATAGCCCCCTCTATTGGTAGAAATATTGAAAATGAATGCAGTCATATTAAAAAATGCTGGGGAAGTGTTAAAACTTAAAATAACATGTTTATATTTTTCTTCCTCCATTTAGGTGCTGTTCGAGAAAAAGAAGTGTGTGAGAAGCCCCTGATTGTCCATTCCCCGTTAGCCACTTACTACCGACACGTATACGCATGGCACACGTTCACCTTATGGCAAAGTAATTTCTCTCGTAGGCTCACAATGAATTCATGATTACATACGAAAACATTAAGGATATTAAAACGTCAGGGTATGTTTGCAATAAATGGGTTAAACATTTTTATGTGTTAAGCATGGGATGGAAAGCTGTTAAAGGACAGCTGTACTATAAAGAGAAATCCGGACAAAAAATAAAATAACATGGCTCATCATTATTATAAAAAAGATAACAATATAGGTGTCCCGGACGATTTCGGTAATGTGCATGATATTTTTTAAAATACAAATTCCATTTCAGCGCTATTTTTTTATAATTACGTATATCCTGGTTTCAATTCACCAAGCTAAATTCGGTTTTCCAATTTTTTTTTTCTTCATTCAAATAGTGAATAATTATACCACTCAATCGAGGGATTAAAACACATGATAGGGTTTTGGTTTGATGTTTTTTGCGTTGGTTGATTTAAAATGTATATAGTGCAGCACTAGGTGAAAAGGGGCCTTAGATTTCTACCAACCAGGGCCGGAATAATATTATTTGTCATAGGCTAAAATTCGCATCGAATCATTGGGTTGTTGTACTCACGAAAATTAAAGTGATGGCAATTCCATAAGCAACATTTTCCCAAATGGCTGCCATTTTAAAGGTAACAGCGCTACATAGGCGATTAGTGTCAGATGTATGTTGTCTGAGGTCACGACGTTCAATATACAATTTGCCAAAGTCCGAGTAATGTAATTTCTAATATAAAAGCAATTTTTCAAGATGGCTGACATCTCATCTAAGAAAAACCGTATATTTCTTATTGTATAACCTATGAAGATGATTTTGGTGTCAAATAAGTGCTTTTCTGTCCGGAGTTTGAATAAAACTATTTTCCAACTGTAAGAAGAATTAAAGTTATGTTTAGGTTCCTTACGCTTAGTCATGTTTTCTAGATTGACCAATATTTCTAATACAAGTCCCCCAGAGGGTTAGAGTTACTGTATTTCAGGCTGAATGTCTCAAATTGATAAAATATATTAACCCCGATGCTTGATAATTACTACCAACTCAAAATCACAGTTAAGTTTATTCCTCCTTGGACTTCCTACTTCGTTTAGGGTCCCATATGAACGAAAACCCATAACCATTTGACTAACAAAGTGTACACGTGACCAAGGTAATGTTAAGTGTGTGAAATTCGCGGCCATTTTACTCTAGACATATCAGGTGTAATCGTAGTATAATGAGAAGCCGATCACAATAGGATTTGCCTCCGCGTCCAAGTAAAAATTAGGACTCAGCACAAAAAAGTAATGTTTTTTGTCGTACATTTGCAACTTTTCATGAAATTCAAACCATGATGCATAGGCCAATAGTAATTAGGAGGAGCTAGACCGAGGGCAAAAATTACTTTTTTTGGTTATTTCTTAGGCTGAGGTTTGTTTGTATTCTCATTAAACCCTATCTCAACATGAAATGATAAAATTTGTTTACCCCTCTGGTCCAAGACAAAAGTGTGCAGCGCCCTTGTGTCATGTTCCCGTTAATTTTGGTGGTGGGAGTGGATTTGATCAGAAATCCCCTCTAATTACTCTTTTCACAAACGTATTTTGTAATGCTTGTTTGATGTTTTCTTTTATGTAATGAGCTCAAGATAGCTGATTTTTGAAATTTGCATTAAAATGGACACCTTCGTTTTCTTAAAAATTGACGTTTTAGGTCAAAAATTAGCATGAGGGAGTGGGGGGACGCTTTTCGTTATTTTTTCGCTAATGCTTTTCCTCATTTGCGTTTTTGAAGTTTTACAGCACGAGTAAATCTCAAATTTGAACCCGCTTCAAGAAATTTGAGTGTTTTATTACAAGTAGTTTGTCTGCAGTGCTCATTTAAACTTTTTTTATTATTTTTATGAAATCACTACATCACAGAAATTTTGGATGACCTGAAATCTCCTTTGCACCTTTAAAAGAGCATGTGAGAACCATTCAAATTAGTGCTACAGGCAAAGTAAATGAGATAGAATGATCTAATTGCACTTTTATGGGAAAGCGCCCTCAGAGCTCAATTTTTAAGAAAATGGAATTTTCAAGAAAACAAGGCTAACGGTGAGATTAAAGTTGTATAGAATGATTTGTTCAAATTGCTTATTTTTGGTTGCATACCCCCCAAAACATAGGTAATTGCCACCAAAATTCGCAATTTGAACAAAAATAATTGAGTTCATGTCAAAAATCAATTTTTTGCCAATTTGGCGGCCACTTTTAGGATTTTTCGATGGGCACCTTGGTTTTCCGCCTTCTTTTTCATTTTTTCTTCGAAAAGTGGGATCAGAGTGATTAGTGTTCGCCGAAGTGATTTGAAACATTTACCTTCTATAGCCCCCTCTATGGTAAAAAATAATATTTGAAAATGAATCAGTCATATTAAAACTGCTGGGGGAATTGTTAAACCTTTACAAATAACATGTTTTACTTTTTTCTCTTCCCTTCCATTTATGTGCGGTGAGAAAAAGAAGTGTGTGAGAAGCCCCTTGATTTCCCAATCCCCGTTAGCCACTTTACTCCTTCAACTACCGCCATGGGCGTAGTACTCATGGCAACACGTTCCACCTTATTGGCAAAGTTTCTCATCGTACCTCACATGAATTTCATGATTACATTACGAAACATTAAAGGATATAAAACGTCAGGGTATGTTTTGCATAAATGGTTAAACCATTTTTATGTTGTTAAAGCATGAAGAAAGCGTTAAGGACAGCTGTACTATAAAGAGAAAATCGGGACAATAAAATACATGGTCATCCAGTTATTTTACAAATGTTTTGAAGCAAACTTTTTTGAGGAGCCCCTCTCCCATTTAATAACCTGGTCACTATTTGAAAGTAGCCTCCCTATCGTTTTTTGTTGCATACCGGTGCTATTGGTTGGAAGTGTTGGATGGCGTTGTCCTTGCGCCGAATTAGCCGAGCGATTTTTTCTTCGCGCAGTTTTGCTGAAATTGCTCACAACTCGAAAGTCATTTGTTTTAAAATATACAAAGTAACTGAGAGTATACTTTTTTTGGTTCTAAATATTGCTTATAGAACACGTGCTCTTTACTGGATTCAGTTGTGTGATTCGGTTGTAATGTGTTTTAAAAGCACCTCTCTTCATTACCTTTTTTTTCAACTCAATGGAGTCTGCATAACTAGCCTGATTGATTTAAGCCACAACCTGTCATGACCTACCGTACTTGAAAGAGTTCGTTCACACAAACGTTAACACACCGTGACACGTCAACAGTGCTTTGAGTGGGCCCACTTTCAAATAATTTAACACAGTGGCTATATAATATTATTACGACATCAACGCGCTGTTGGCAGGATCGCTATATTCCGTATACCATGCATACATGTTTTGTATTCCAGAATTTAGAGTGGTATAGAGGGCCGTATAGCAGACAAATTAATGACCTAATAAAATTGGTGATGTTGCAATTAGGACTAAATTGCTAGATTCTCAAATGGGGTTTCCGAGTCTTTTATTTCCATTGCCTCGCATACCGGCTTCTTTTATCATTGTGAAATTCCGTTCCATCCTACTTAAGTTGTCCCCAATATATAAAGCGATGTTTGCATAAGTCAAAGATCTGTACATGTGAATGTAACTTCAAATCATTTCTCTCTTTGCAACATGGAGTTTGACATCTGTATAGAGAATAAAGCAATTCTAAAGTCCCCTTCTCTGAGAAGTCTGCAGGACAACAGATTGTCAGGTTAGACGTATGGCTCCTTTGGTCAGTAGAACTGCGGCTGCTAAACAAACGCGAAGTCGATTAAAAGACAGAGACTTGATCCATCCAAGAAGTATCGCAATCAGAACTTTTTCTAGATGACTTAATTGTTTCCAGCTAATAATACTCTTCTACCGATGATAAATCGGGGATAAATCAGAGACCGGGCCCGTACCGGAATGTTATTTTTGGGTGGATTTGCCAAAGTGGCTTCTTTTTTCTAGAAACAAATTAGAAGGGAACACGATACATTCGTGGTAACAAAACAGTATAATAAGATTAGTCCCATGTTAGTATGTTGACCAGGGGGGGGGGATTGACCAATAGTATTCAGATAACCACAGCCCTTACATAACAGGCGCAATTAAACATCACAAAGCGAACCTCACTGACAAAGCGAACCTTGGTCATTGGGGGGGGGGGTGGGTCGGCGCACCCCCGCACCCACCTGGCTTTACGGCCTGTCATAGACAATGTTTCATCGTAATTAGTGGTTTGTTGAAATAGATTGAATAAATAATAAAACTTTCTTTCTTCAAGTCTATCAAACCATTGCCAATCCATTACCTACTACTTCGCGCTGCATTAATTCTTTCAGTTGATCTGGATGACAGCTGGAAAGTTAGGGATGCAATATGCGGAATTCTCTCGTAAATCCTTCGGGCTTCAATCTAGTGGCATACCAAATTGGGTCAAAGAGTGCATCGTTGGCTTTGTACCACACTTAACTGAGATTTAGTCAGTTCTCTTGCCTAAAGGACTTCCATCTAGCTAAAAGTTCCTATTTTGACCTATTGGAAAACCCTGGTCTTTTCAGGAGATCTTCCAAATTATCTACCTGTGGTTCAGTTTTCATTCCTATATGCCAACTATTTTGCTCTGTAAAAAATTACATAAACCCTACGACGAACCCGTACATTTCTTACCGATGCCCTTGGCGTTTTCTCGTATCTCGGCCTTCGTTCCCTTTCGGACGGTACGATTGGTAAGTTGCGTTGGTACACCGTCAGCTTCTTCATCCCCATTATGACGTCGCCATCTAACACGTTCACATTCTTAACGTGTGTAGTCAGAACTGTGGTAACAAATTTCAAATGAATTTGTCTTTGTGATCTCTTTATTGGCACGTTGGCAATACTTTTTACTTTTTTTATTATTATTATTATTAATATTAATATATTGTGACTATGACGAGCATGGAATTCCGCGCTAGCTAGTTTTCCCTTGTATTTTTTTTATGCAACACTCATTAGTTGCGCCACTCAGCTTATTCTTAAGTATCTAAGATAAACAAATGCTTCTTTACAATGTAATTTATACATAAACCCATCATGTTCGATGTTACCTAAAAACGACAGCTCACGATGAAAGCTTCGGATGCACTCAGAGCAATTTGGTTGCGTTTCACCGAAGAGAGTTTCTTGCCACTTGTGGCTTCCCACAGCAGTAACAAATTGAAAAGAACCAAAGGACAAAATTGCCGCATGAGACCTATGGGTATTCACGCACATCGAGTAACCGTTTTAATCAGGGAAGACCACACACAACTGCTAGAGAAGAACTGCCAACTTCATTTCCGGCAAGGATTCCAGAGTACGAGACCTTTGAAGAATCCGCAGAAAAATTCCACAGGTATTATCTCATATTATCCCGCTAAGGGATTGCCCCCTCGTTTAAAATGAATAGGTCAACGATCCTTAAATTGAAAAAATTTATGTTGGACGGAAGGTTCGGGAATGAAATAAAGAGTGTTCTTTTCCTAAATGTATAGCAACAAATCATTAGACACTATAATGAGGACACTATTTTAATTTATAGCATTTTATATAAGCGATACTGCTGACAAACATCCAATGGTTGTTTCATTTTTTGTTTATTATGACCCCAGCAGTACCCTTTAGTCAAATTAATAATATTATTCATCATAGCTTTTCACGTTATATATATATATATATATATATATTATATATATATATTCTATATAATATATATATATCTATATATATATATATATAGTTCGAGGCTACGATATATAATAATATTAATATTATTATTATTTTAGAAAACACACCTGAAGCAGTTCAGAGGATCTTGTCGGAGTTGAAATCTTTTGCGGATCCTTTGTGACAGTGTTTGACTACGTTATATTGCTATAAGGTTTCGTGAATCCACAGATTGCTCAACACCCGACATGTTTTTTAGAGAATATCTGACAGATGAGCTTCAGTCTTCCTTCAGAACGCGGTATCAAAAGCATCAAGGTACAGTCATCCAAGTACAATGTTCGTATTAGTAATTTGAAACATTCAGGATTGCATTTTTTATATTATTTTTATTTATGCAATGAGGCTTGATAAAATAGAATACAAAGAAAGCTTTGTCAGTATACCAACCTAAAATACGATTTTGCCGTGAACTGACGTTGATTTTTATTGTGATATATTAAAACGTTCGTCTCATCGATTTGCGTGTGGATAAATGTTTTCAAATAACGAAAGAGTGTTGACCCATGGCCAAGATTTCGCAATTTGACTTTCAATATTTAATGCAAACCTCTAAAAATGAAAATCAGTAATTATATTTTCATTTTTGTTTCTATAGGATTTTTAATCTCGTAGATATAAAACACCGTCTTAAAAAGCTCAAAGTTGTGTTATTAACGAAGGTTAACTTACTTACTATGTAAAGATCGAAATTCTCTACCTCAAATCCGTCAAATCAGATTCAAGATAATTTTAGCAAACATATCGTACCTGAAACAGCAATGTAATATTACATTAGTATATCTAATACTACAAAATGAAACAATTGAAACTGTACTAAAATGAACAGGAGGGGGATATGATATGCTAGGACGTAATGGAAAACCCGATAGGGCTTCTGGTTATTGCTGGCCCTGTGATACATATTTTAATACATATTTTATTACATATTTTACATACAAGTATAAAATGACTAAAAATTACAAAAATGTTACAAATAAGGGACCTGATAGAAATATTACATAGATAGGTAGAAATAAAAAAACAAAAAACAACCAAACCAAAACTTTTATCTAAGCTAAATAAAACACTTAACGGAATACGGGATTTGGACATAAAGGACAGACTTTTCAACAGGTCTGAGGTATGTAATGCAATTGCATAATGAGGAAGCAGAGGTAGATGAGGTATAAAAGTGAAGAAAGAAAACGTACGGCATGGAGATAGAAATGAGATGAAGAAAAAGTAAGGAGAGAACTAAGGACTTGGGGAGAAATTTAAAAAGAAATGTACTGGTTGATGAAATGTTTTTTCAGTGAGCTTTAAAAGATTTTTGTTTGTGAATTGTGAGGATTCGGAAGATCATTCCCAAGTTTGCGCCGTGTGATACTGAATAAAGTGCTTTTCAG
Organism: Ophioderma brevispina; assembly: GCA_023653785.1. Taxonomy (NCBI): domain Eukaryota; kingdom Metazoa; phylum Echinodermata; class Ophiuroidea; order Amphilepidida; family Ophiodermatidae; genus Ophioderma; species Ophioderma brevispina. The sequence continues at coordinate 2,070 of JAMKCH010013846.1, read as the reverse complement.
AGGAAGATTTGGGGAAGATGAATGAAGTTGTCGGCTTGTTGGTGTTATAGCTGTGGATTGTCTGTTTGTGGTAAAGGAATTAGTTAATCAGGGATAGTGCCATATATTGTAAGGAGTTGTGCATTCTTTATAAAAGTATGAAAAATTGGCCACAATGATCACAATCAAAGTACTGATCATTTTTTAAGTATTGGAACCACCTCCCCGTCAATTATCTTCAAGGTTCAAAATGGGTCATTGGGGGTCATTTGAGGTCATTTACTTTTCCTGTGGTAAATGCAGCATTTTCATGCTTAATTAGCCTCCTTAATTATTAGTTTGAGTTTAATGTTACTCTGTATTTGTCATTAATATGGTATGAAAATTGAAATTTAAGTTTTAAAAATGTTGTGTAAAAAATTACAAACAAGGGGGGGGGGGGGAGGTTTACCAACCCCCACACGCGAATGATTCCCTGTCGACCACAAAAACGCCGAAAGGATATGAGCTAAGGTTTTTTTTGTATGTAATTGTAGTTCATCCTTTGGTCTTTTTAGCGGAAAAGAAATGGATGTCTACCTGGGGGCGGTGGTCAGGGTTGTCCTGTCATGTTGGAAGGTGGGGGGGTCCCACTTGCCTATACTTTCCTGGGTAAAATGCCAAAAAACCTGGTACTTATGTTACTATGAGCTACTGCCACGCAAATACTGACAATATTTGTTTAATTATTTTCTATTGTTAGAGTAATAACATTTATATGCTTACTTTGTCAACCATCATTGCCAATAAATACCAATTTCTTTTGGCTTGCATGAATGTTGAAACCCCTTGTTTTGGAGAAGATTATTGTTCAGATTACGGCATCATTATATTAAACGCTCAGTTTATGAAGGTCCCCCCCAATATTGTTTTAATAAAACTTGAAGTTTGTACTTCATTTGAAGAAGGAATGTAGCTCACCTGCTATCAAACAAGATATGTGCCCCTTAATTACGAAAAAAAAAATTGGTGGTGCTACCCCCCCCCCCCCCCCCCCCCCCCCCGGGAATGTAGTAGACATTTTAACCTTCGGTCGGACACAACGAGGGTTAACAAGTTCTAAGGGGTTCCCAAAAAGATATAGTCCCCCCTAAAAATTCGAAGACATTGTATTGCAGACACTTCACCTTAGAACGGAGTTTAGGAAAATTTTAAAAGTTTTAAAGAGAGGAACATTTGGCTCTGCGTTTTATTTAAAAGTACGTTGCTTTTCTAAAAAAACAACCTTTTGCATCAACACACACTAGCTTTTGCAAAAAAAGATTGTCAGAAAAAGTGGCACTTTACCGTATTCAAAGGTCTAAAGTCGAGAAATGAGACAGGGGTGAAAAAAATTGAGGGTGACGGGAATGAGAGGAAGGGCGATGGATGAAAGGAAGAAGCTTAAAAAAGGGCAGAAGACATAGGCAAAAAATAAATCAATAGAAACAGTACAAATATGCAGGAAAAAACAAAAAAGAGAAAAAGAGATATAAGCTTACATTCATCAGTATAAAATAGTCATTTCTTGTGGCCATATTGAGCTTTTTTTGAATGAAGTGAGGTTAATTTTGAAATGCCTGTTTCCCAAATCAAAATGAGCTTATTTTTTTGCCATTCAGGGTGGGACTCAATAATTCACAGTTGCCTTCATCTGCACTGATGACATTATGTTAGGGTTTACACATTGTGTTGCCAATGCCGAATGTTTTATTCAGAATGTGGTTCCATGATCGGCTGGATAATTCACCACGTATGAGCCAGCGCCAGTGTAGCGTTCTCCCTTATGTGTAGATCTGCTTCACATCTCACCTTGTGTTGCCTTAAACAAATCTCATCTCATTATTTTTGACTGCCAGATTTGTCTGTTTGTTTATTTGTTTGCCTATTGTGTTTTTTTTTGGGGCGTTTATGTTTAAGCTATTTACTTCAGACCACAATGAACAAAAAAGGACATGAAAATCGTTTTTGTTAATTTTTTTATTAATTCAGTCCTGTGAATATGCTAAAAGTGACACTTTTTCTGACCCATGGCGCTTTGGAAAAGGGAATGTGTTTTGATGCCAAAAAGTG